>JAHWFP010025304.1:5518-40356 GCA_023313725.1 Lithobius niger
TTAATTACCACTTGTACAAGAAGCCTGTTTCTAGTAGATACTCTAGTGGCAAGCCTATACTCACTAGAATAGCTTCTTCCAATGTGTTGCATAATAATCATCAAAACTCTTCCTGTAGACGAAGCAGCACTTCCCGACTTCGTTATTTCTGGCCTATCCTCGACGAAGCATAGCATTTGAAGTGACTGCCGTCATTTTGACGTCTTTGACTTTGGGCTACCTGACTGCCGCATCGATGATTTGTATTGTAATCTGGGGCTAATTTAAGAAAAAAACATGCTTGGTATAATCATGTGATACGGATTTGTACTCAGTTTCAGTAATGTGAATTACACAATGAAACGAAAATGGTTGAAAGGTTTTGGTTCTATTGTTCCCCCGTTTCACAATAATTTCCAGTTATTCGTATTCGAAATTTTCGTGAAAGTAAAAATAATAGGAAATATCATGCCCGGTAAATGCCTATATAAAGCAAGAGTAACAATGCAATGAGCAATGGCATGCTAAATTCAATGAATATTCTGTTTATTTGAAGCCAAAGCATTTTGAAGTGAAAATCTCCTGTACGTTAGAGTAACAGCGGTATTTTACTTACCTGCACGAAATAATCTCTGCAATATTTAAATCAATCTCAAATTCTCGAAAGATGCGAATAAAATTCTACTTCTACAAAAGTTAATTTTTAACTCATATTTTGAACAATTGTGCGTGATATTAAAGAGAAATCAATGGAAATGGCTGTAATCTAGTAAATTACGGAAAACCAAAAATTTGGTTAAATATCTTCATTTCCAAAAGTCCTACTAAGCTAATTTTACTTTTGTTTTAGTTCTAGTGCTACATGCTTACTGTTAAATTCGATACTACCTTCTCTGCTTCCTAGCTAACAGATATTTTTGCACAATACATGTGTTGCATTCTAAATTCCTCGTTATGTAAAGTGTGTTACTGTATCAGAAACAGGTCGATCGTTCAATGTACTTTTAACTACGGTGTTAAAGATGCTTATCAAAGCAGCGGGTTACTTGACCACATTGCATGGCACCAGCTGTTACGGAGTGCTCTACGCGTAGCTTACCCTAGCTACTTCATAAGTTGGTATTTCAATGACACCAATGACAGTATCCTTACTGGTATGCTGCCACCATTCGACTACTGCAACCACTACCTAGCTTTCTTACTGTGGCTATGAAGAAAATTCAAAGAGTTGAAGAATAAACTTTCTTTTATTGTAGACGAAGCACGAATTTAAATTACAATGGCTGACAATAATTACAGCAGCAAAGCATGCAGCATGTTGGAGACATATGTGTTGTTTTGCCAATTAGCAGAAATACCTAATAGTAAAATAGACAATTAAGGCAGTCCAAACTACGATACCGAATTATTATACATGTTTCAAACTGTAACGTTATAGGGCAGTGACACGACGTAGTATTATTGTGTATAACTTTATGGTGAGGCCAGTAAATGGGTTAGCTGCAAGGAGCACTGGAGGGAGAAAGGAAGATCGTCTCATTGAAGCCAATGCTATTAGACTGGATTTCTTAAGCCTATAACGCGCGATTTTTGTTGCTGGAGAAAACAACGTTCATTTAAGCCTAAGAAAGCCGCTCTCAAAGCACTGTCTTGCCTAGAAGTGCCGTTGTTTTCCGTTACATTATAATCTAGTGCACCTTGAGCTATTACCTCCAAATGGTGTCTCGTAGCCAAAATGACGTCACATGACGCTGCTCTGTTGGTGATGCACAGACCTAGATGGTTCAGGTCTTTATCCGATTTAGTCTAGCCATTAACACTATTAAACAACCACAATGGTCTAATCCTACCACCGGTCTCAATAGTAGAGAAACATCACGTGACTTCGCTTTAGTCGTCCGGAATTATATTCCGCTAGATCGATGATGCGCATTCGGACATAGTGACACGCTACAACTGTCCTCGAAGATAAGACAATGCCTGTATATTCATCTGCCTTTTGATATCAGCCAGGTGGATACACGGGCTCGTGACAAACAAACAATGGACCGCGACTAAAACTGTAAAAAAAAATAACTGTGCAGGCACGAACAAGTTAGGCCTAGTCAGCCCAAAATTTGCCCCTCCAACCCTGACGTTATGTGTAGCATTCTTTCCCATCCGTGCTTCTTAGAAAAACAAGTCACAACTTAAAGTTGCCCTGCCAATACCTGAGCGCGACCTTAAACTGAAGGACCGACAATGTTAATGAAAACCGTTATTGAACTCAAACAGCCAGTGAGTGGAAATTTAGAGCTTCCATGGTTCCTACATGTTCTCTGTTAACATGAGACATTAGAAATCACATCATCATTTTGCCCGAGGGAACACTATCAGGCAGTTAAATCAACAAGCTTTTAAGGCAAAGTTTCAAATGAGATCCTTCTATAGAGCAGTGACACGATGTAGTATTATTGTATATAACTCTATGATGGAGCCTTAATGGGTTGGCTGCAAGGGGCACTTCAGAGAGAGACAGAATGGCGTCATTCTGAAGCCGATGCTGTGAAGAGTGATTTCTTAGACCTAAAACGCGTGATTTTTGTTATTGGAAAAAACAACGTTATTTTAAGCCTAAGAAATCCGCTCTTCCATTGTTTTTCCCTCCATTTTTGTGTAGTGCACCTTGTAGTTATGCCCTCCAAAACCCATACTGGTGCCAATATGGCGGCAAATGTCACTGCTCTATAGGACATGTTAACATTACCAATAATACAATGTTTCTAAGACCATGTAGTACTGCAGCATTAAATAAAATAACAGGAAGCAGACCAGTCTGTCAAATTCCAACATGGTAATACCGATAAATCTTACAGCTGAACCCATGGCGGTTCAGTTAATAAACCTGGTAAAATATATAAGACGCTACACTCGAGCAACCCGTTCTGTCAGGTAAATATCTTTAAGAATGTAAACCTTTCCAATACACCACTTAAAGAATACCGCAGTCTTAATCTATTCGTACGTCAAAGTAACAAACACTCGAATGATTGATCTATATAAAGACACATTAAACAACATTTGTATATACCAAAACTAGAAAAAGACGAGGAACTGTACGCTTCATTTGAACAATTCAAAGCAACGTAGCGTGGATCTAATGAATGATTAACTGTCACTAAAGATGCTGACTGACATTTCCCCACATAAAGACTAGATCTACCGATCCCAACAAGTCCAGTGGTCATTAGTGAGACTAGTAGGTGACCTCCGTCACAGTTTACACAAATTTAATTTAAAAGGATAAAGCCTACTAAAATTGCACAAAGAAAAACAATGGTCGCACAACGTTTCGGGATTTCAGGCACCCCGTTGTCAAGTGCTTTAAAAAGTGAGAAAAAATCACTTGTGAAGGGCAAGGAACACTATAAATACAAGTCTAAAAAGTAAAATTAAAAACATAAAGGCGAAAGTTTAGGTGCCTGGCGAGAACAGGGAGCAGATACAAGACCACGACCTCTCACCTGCAAAAGCACGTTCGAAGTGAGGCTGAGAGTGAAAGGCCCTACCCTTTACATCACCGGACTAGCGAATTGCAAATTAAATTGTGGGCATATTAATGCTTATAGCTTATGAGAGGATCGTGAGTGTGGGAGGAGGGGGGGGGGGTGGATTAAACTCAGCTAACCCGAGTTTTTTTTATTACAGGGACATATTCGTTAATGGCTTTATTTTCAGGCATAATATGGTTATGCATAACAGGTTGGTGTGATAAAATTACGAGTGTTTCCAAGTTTATTCTAGATCTAAGATGTTCACCTTTGAAGAGAATTTCAGCTTTCCAGGTCAGGTGTGTGGCCTGTCTGCATCCTATTAGGTGATTCCCCAGTGCTCATGCAGTGCTGAACCAAGGAATTAGTTGTAACATTTAATTTAAAATTCGATCTGTGGTTCGTAATTCTTTCCGACAGTTTTTGAAGGCTTTGTCCTACATAGGTGGCACCACAAGTAGATTCTTTGCATGGAATCCTGCATACCGTATTGCGAGTGTTCAGTATTTTCTCTTTTTTATCGATATCTGTGCCAGGGATGGTCAGCTACTTAATGTTACGGTAGTTCGTAGAGACAAGCCTAATACGATTTTCAGCTAAAATTTTCCTAAGATGCTCAGTAATTCCTTGTAGCCTATATACGACAAAGTAAAGTGATTAAAAGGCTTTTCTCTAATTTTAGTACTATTATCTAAGGCTTCAGAAATAATTCTGGTGACTAAATGCAAGGGATAACCGTTTTCGATGTACTTCTCCAAGGTGTATTGGATTTCGGAACCTACGATGCTCTTGTCTGTAGTATGTTTAAAAATTCTTTTAATTTCCCCAACGACCACATTCTTTTTATACTGCGTATCAGTATAATAATTAAAATCCATAGTTCTTGTCGTCTGCATTAGCTTACGATAATGCGTGAATACTATTTTATTATACTGTTTTATTATGATCGTAACATCCAGGAAATGTACTGCATTATAAGAAGATTCTTCCATTTAAACTGAAGAGAGGAGTGGGCAGAGTTGAGGAAATGGAGCGCCTTACATTTACTGGACTTGGGCATAAGAGCAAGGCTGTCATCTATGTACCTTCTGTAGAACATGTAGGAAAATTGCAAACTAGCTGGTTATCAACTGCATTAAGAATAATGTCACAAAAATAAGTCGAAAGTGGGCTTCCTATTGGTACGCCGTTTACCTGCTGGAAAAAAACGTTTCCTGAAAATATGTGGCTTCAAAAAATAATTTAACAGCCTGCAGAAATATATCTACAGTCCACCCCAGCTGGGAGGGGGGGGGGGGGGAATAAGTCAGAAAGAAGCATTTTTTTAATTCTGTCGA
The DNA here is from genome assembly GCA_023313725.1 of Lithobius niger. Taxonomy (NCBI): domain Eukaryota; kingdom Metazoa; phylum Arthropoda; class Chilopoda; order Lithobiomorpha; family Lithobiidae; genus Lithobius; species Lithobius niger. The sequence goes on from JAHWFP010025304.1 coordinate 10,365, forward strand.
GAATACAACCTTAGTCGAAGAAAAAAAAACAGTTTTTACACGTCGAAAGAAAAAATTTGAAATTTTCCGGGACAGTATAATTTTCTAATTCATGGATAGCATTTGCTGCCCAATGGTCACCAATAGCTACGGCACCATATGCTCTTGAAATTATACGTAGATTAGAAAATTGTGCTGTCCCGGAAAATTTCGAATTTGTTTCTTTCGACGTAAAAAAAAAGTTTCCTTCCCTCGACCAAGATTGTATTCTCGACAGAATTCAATAAATGTTTCTTTCGGACCCATTCACCCCCCCCCCCTCCCAGCTGGGGTGAACTGTGGATATATTTCTACGGGCTGTTAAATTAATTTTTGAAACCACATATTTTCAGTTTGGGAAACGTTTTTTCTAGCAGGTAAGCGGCGTACCAATGGGAAGTCCACTTTCGACTTATTTTTGTGACATTATTCTTAATGCAGTTGATAACCAGCGGGTTTGCTATTTTCCTTCCATGAAGTTCTACAGAAGGTACATCGACGACAGCCTTGCTTATGCCAAGTCCAATAAACGTAAGGTGCTCCATTTTCTCAACTCTGCCCACTCCTCTCTTCAGTTTAAAATGGAAGAATCTTCTGATAATGCATTACATTTCCTGGATGTTACGGTCATAATAAACCAGTTTAATAAAATAGAATTCACGCTTTTTCGTAAGCCAATGCAGACGACAAGAACTATTGATTTTAATTATTATACTGATACGCAGTATAAAAAGAATGTGGTCATTGCGAAAATTAAAAGAATTTTTAAACATACTACAGACGAGAGCATCTTAGGTGCCGAAATCCAGTACACCTTGGAGAAGCACATCGAAAACGGTTATGCCTTGCACTTATTTCCGAAGCCTTAGATAATAGTACTAAAATTAGAGAAAAGCCTTTAAATTTCTTCACTTTGTCGTATATAGGCTACAAGGAATTACTGAGCATCTTCGGAAAATTTCAGCCGAAAATCGTATTAGACTTGTCTCTACAAACTACCGTAACATTAAGCAGCTGACCATCCCTGGCACAGATATTAACAAAAAAAAAAATACTGAACCCTCGTAATACAGTATAACGGATTCCATGCAGAGAATCTACTTGTGGTGCCACCTATGTAGGACAAAGCCTTCAAAAACTGCGGGAAAGAGTTACGAACCACAGATCGAATTTTAAATTAAATGTTACAACTAATTCCTTGGTTCAGCAGTGCATGAGCACTGGGAAATCACCCAATAGGATGCAGACAGGCCACACACTTGACGTGAAAAGCTGAAATTCTCTTCAAAGATAAACAGCTTAGATCTAGGTTTAACTTGGAAACACTCTTAATTTTATCACACCAACCTGTTGTGCATAACCATATTATGCCTGTAAATAAAGTTATTAAAGAATATGTCCCTGTAATAAAAAAAAAAATCGGATTAGCTGAGTTTAACCTACCTCCCCCCCCCCCCCACCCACGATCCTCTCATAAGCAATAAGCATTAATATGCCCACATTTTAATTTGCATTTTCCCACATTGCATTTCGCCAGTCCGGTGGTATAAATGGTGGGGCCTTTCACTCTCAGCCTCACTTCGAACCTGCATTTGCAGGTAAGAGGTCGTGGTCTTGTTTCTGCTCCTTGTTCTGGCCGGGCACCTAAACTTTCGCCTTTATGTTTTAAATTTTACTTTTTAGACCTTTATTTATAGTGTTCCTTGCCTTTGACATGTGATTTTTTTCCTCACTTTTTAAAGTACTTGACAACGGGATGCATTAAATTCCGAAACGTTGTGGGATCATTGTTTTTATTTGTGCATTTTTTGTAGACTTTATCCTTTTAAATCCTCTTATTGCTTTCTGCCAAGATACACCAATTCAAGTTATTTCAATACATGTTTTAATTCATAAGACCCTGATGGTGAAAGTGTACATGTGTATGCATAGATTCTAGCAAGTGCTGCAGTCTCGCCTTCAAAGCTACAATCAGAGGACCACAGTCCGGAAACAAATTATCTTGCTGAACGAAGACCACATTTAATATGAAAATCAGTCATTCAGTAATGGCAGCTGCCCAGTTTCGGGCCCTGAGGCCTCAAAATTATAGACTTAGCATCGAGTTATTTAAAAACGAAATTGTTTCTTTCTTTCGTTTCTTTGTATGCAGATGCAGCATTATGTCGTCTTAATGATGTTAGCAGCTGCTGCAGCTGATCCTGATGCTGCCTATTACTTTTCCAGTTTTTCCTCGGCCTCTTACCCGTACTAATTAATCCCGACTTTAAAAACCGTTAAAGAGCAAAACACCATGGAATAAGCCAAACTTTGTGTACATTATCGTAATTCTATTTTACCGAGCGATACAACCTTCATTAATGTGTCGAAAATACAAAAAATAAAAATACTGAAGGCAACATACTTGCTTGATAAAATGTTTATTCATTTATTTATTGTTGAAATTCAAAATAACTAAACCTTTCAGCACGGTTGCAGTTGTTTGACTGATATTACTGGATTGCTGAGCATTATACTGGTGATACAAATTACTGAACTTGAATATTGGTGCTTGTTTTATCGAATCAGACTACAGATTTTGCCAAACTTGAATATGTGGTGGTAGGAGTGTCGAAACAGAATGAAGATCTGCTACCATTTTTCTTCTGCTGTACCGTCCTTACATCGATAAATTAAGTATATCTAAAAAAAAAATTTACATGAGAATAACGAAAACACCCATACTTTTTCTTAAAAACCCCCAAAAATATTTACAATATAACAATGTTATGCAAACTTTTGAACCCATCCAAGCAAAGTCACGCAAAGATTTCCACGCCCAAAACTTTGTTGTAAGTGCATTGAGTACGAAAGTGTTTTGCGGATTAGAATACAAATTTTAATGCTAGTTAGACGAATTTTTGGAAAATCATTAAGCACAATTTTCCGTTGCTGGCTGTTCAGGAGAGACATTTTATTAGATACTCGGCATTTTCCTTAGCATTGTCTACGTTCTAGTTTCGTATTAGGTTCTTGCTAGTTTTACGTTAGTTTCTTTTTTTAGAGGATCGGTCGACGAATATTATTTTGTATTGTTAATAATAATGGATATATCTAAACGTATGTCTATTCAAATAAAATAGCAATTAGTTTTCATTTATTTTTTTCTGATACTTGCTGATGGAGTCTTATATTCCTAATTTACCAAACTCCTTTCCATCCGCTGTACATATTCTACTTCTTGGATTTGTACTTAATAAAATCACCAGACGTTAAACAAGACTGTTATAACACCATAGTTCATCATGGAAAAAATGGTTGTAAACAGGTTTCTAGTATCAATGTCGATGGCTCAGCCATATGAGTAAACCCATGCAGGGAGGTACTAATTACTACTGAGTGAAAGTGGTTGGTTACGAGATTTATCTGGACTGCAATGTTATTGCAGGATGATATCACCACTTGCCAAGGCCAGGAGATATGAATAAAGGTGTTGCAAAACGTTGATAAATTGTGAACATTTATCTGCACTTCGACACTAATGCATTGTGGTTTTATCGGTTAGTTTTGACAATTATTGCATCTAACAAAAAGGTAATTAGACGCATTGTTGTACAACATGAATACTATAAGGATAGCCTTTATTTTTGCTTTATGATTATTAACTTATAGGTAAGAGAGTTGCGACCACGGTTGCAATAACCCTGACGTTCCAATGCCACAATACTTGCTTGTTACGACTACTGCCACATTTAACTTTCCTATCAGTCGTATGTACTTCCTGGGAGCCTCCCACGCGTTACTTCTGGTTGAGTAAACATGGTTTGGAGGAGAAAGTTAAAAGAAGCTATTTCTGCTGGGGTTTAATTCGGTGGCCTTTCCTTCATCGGATTTTATCACAACTTTGCAAAACCTGCACATTTTGAAAACAATGCTGCAATATTTCAAACCTATGATTATTGTGTGTCATGTAACTTATTACACATAACCAAAATCAAAAGGTTCAGTTATTCATTAGGAAGAACAGCATCCTGGGTGTTACATGCGTAAATGTGATAGTAAGGGAGGAAGAGGTTGGGTCTACATTTCTTCAATGATTCATTATTTGGGTTTTCTTACGCAGTTGCATTTCCGTTTTTCCCTCTTTTTTTAATTCATTGCCTGCATTCCCATTTAGCAGTCTTATGTAAGATCCTACCAAAGTTTTATAACATCGTACATAGCATCATATTAGGGTCTTGTTCATGGTCCTGCAAACGGATTTTGGGAGGATTTTGCAATACCCTACAAGAGGTTCTTGTATGTTCTTGTTCATGATCCTACATGTTCTTGTTCAAAATATGGAGGTTCTTATTCAAGATCCTACAAGGTCTTGTTCAAGATCCTATGGGTGTTTTTCAAGGTTGTACAGATTTTGTTCAAGATTCTATACGATCTTGTACAAAGATCCTACAAGATCTTACACAAAATCCAGTCAATTCTTACAAAATATCGACAAGCTTGTACAAGTTCTTGTTAAGCACGTGTAAGAATGTGTTTAAGATCTTATAGGGCGTGGCATAGAAATTTAAAGAATCTTATAAGAATTTGCTCAAGATCTTTCAAAACCCTGAACAGGAACCTGTAGAATCTTGAACCAGATCTGTACAATCTTGTAAAACACCCGTAGGACTTTGACCGAGTACTTGTAGGCTCTTGAATAAGAACCTGCATTATTTTGAACGAGCACCTGTAGGATCATGAACAAGAACCTGTAGGATCATGAACAAGACCTTGTAGAATCTTAAACAAGACCCTGTATGATCTTAAGCAAGAACCTGTACGATCTTGAACAAGAACTTGCAAGGTCTTGAACAAGAACTGGCTAGGTCTTGAACAAGACCTTGCAAAACATTGCACTTTCAAACATTGGTTTAATGCATTGGTTCAACATTGGGTATTATGTTGAGGGTCTACTGTAATTCAACGAATGATAGTTATCTCGAAATTTTAAATTAAGCAGATCAAATTAGGGCATCTGTACATATACTAGCTAACACCACAGAAGTTTTGAACCACATAACAATACGAGAATAACCAAAAACCATTACAATATCTTTTATGGGTTTACCCTAAAGAGTATTTTACATGTTCAGAAAGAATGGATATTTTCTATGTTTGGTATATTTTTTAAAAGAATGACACATTTGGTGTACTACCACCCTTCCTGCTAATGCCATACTTCTGCATCTAATTTGCCACCCACAAACCAAATATTCCAAGAATCAAGGGCTTGCGCAAAAAGCCGGGAAGAGTGTGAATGCCCCCAGAGGATCCTATCACCATATTTAAGAAGGGTTTCTGGAAAGTGGTCACTGTCTCTGAGAACCCCTTTCACCTCAAATGTGACGTATTGGGCAATCTCGTAAGTATACAAAAGAACAAGTCCAGGACTGAATCCTGAACTGTATTGCCGTACTGCCGTCATACAGAATATCAAGACTAAGAGAGTCTAAAGTGAACGCAAAGAGTCTCCCCTTCAAATCAGACCTGCAACTCCCAGAGACAGTGATGCACGTCAAAATCCTCCAACATCAATGACCACAGAGGGACCCAACAAACGTAATTCTGTTTTGCTCACTTATTCGCCCAACCACATACACAATCCCAATTTATGAGCCATACTGTACCCCACCACACCCTAATGACACAAGCATCCACACCTTTGCAGATGAAAGATAGGAGGAGCACCTTTTCATTAATCAACACCTTACCGTTGGATTCTGCTGCACTTGAAACACACTTAAACCCTCCGATAGCTAACAGTGTTTTGTGAGATTCGTGCCAGTAAGTGGGCATCTTGGAACCAATTCTTCTCTTCTCTCACAAAGTAATTAGTAAATTTTTTTGTATCAAAGCCCCCGTAGGGAGCATGGCTTCCAATAATCCCACTACTTCACCTTCCTACAATATTCATCCTCATCCAATTTGTTAACAACACTTCTTCCATTCCAGGAACAGAGCGTGAATACTACTTAACTTAGCCTATGTCTACACCTAACACTTCTTCTTTACCACTAGTTACGTTTTCATCCTTGGATAAACCCTGATTTAAAATTGGCCAACCAAGTTCCATCACTAGATCACACACAACTTCACCATATACAACTTTGCTAACCATCTCCTCTTGAAGCGGCACAAATCTTTTCATTTCAATAATTTTGATTGTGGAGGATGGGGACCCGCCCCAACCTCCTCTAAATGCCTTGTTCACTGCTTTCCTCCACCGATTTGGCTTAGCTCGCCATTCTCCAATATCCTTTGACGTAACGAGATCTACAATTAGCGGTGCCACGGAGCACATAGAAGGAGATCCAGAGAGCACCAATGGCCTGGCTACTGCCTCTAGAACGAGTATTGATGGGAACAATGAGAACAGAACCAGGGAGCACAGAAGGCGCACTACAAGGGGAACTGAGGAAAGCACAACAAGAGACAGAGTAGTTGTAGCTGCAGACTGCACCCTTAATGCACTATCGATATTGGCAACACTCACTTCCTTCTGCTGATGGGAACTCTGTGACACCAAAGGGATGAACACTCCATGCTCTGCACAGAAAACAATGGTACAACTCTATCTCACAAGCCCACAGATGCCACACCTTAAAGATCGATGCGGCCTTTCTGCAACCACCTAGAGGACTGGGACTCATTTCACTAGACTATGGCAGGGAGTTTGTCCCATGTCCCAGAAGCTTGTCCTGACGCCTATGCAGTGCCTTACTCCATATATACTGCGGCAGACTTGCCAAAATCCAAGTAGGGAATCATAATATTCAGCATTTATTCCCCTGTATCTCAATCAGACTTTTCATAGGGAAGCCAGTGCACATGCACTGGTACTACCCTTACATGCATGTCGTGCACTCACGCATGGAATAGATTGAGGGAGAGAACAGCCTCCCTCTATTCTATTCTTCATTTCTGCATCTGCACAACAATCTGAAAAACATTATTACCACGCATGGGGCAAATAGCAATTCTTTTCCCTTAACTTTACCAACTTTTCCATGATGTTCCGAAGATGGTGGATGAAAGAAGGTCGAACTGCCTGGTCAGGAATTACCACTAAAGATTTAATCACGGAAACATTTGGTAAACCTCCACAATACAATTTTTTCAGCTATGCGAGATCACTTTATTCTGCACCCACGTCCAACGTTTCTCCCAGTGCTACGAAGTTACCTCTGTGCGCCATATCCGGGGAACGTCTACCTCCATTTCCGTTTCTCTATCATCTTCTCAGCAACCTCTGTTAATGAAACAGTCTTGCCAAAATCCTACGAAGGAACGATAATATTCAGCATTCCTTCCTCTCTATCTCGAACAGACACTTCATAGGGGAGCCAGTGCACATGCACTGGTACTACCCTCACATGCATGTCATGCACTTACGTATGGATTCTATTGAGGGAGAGAACAACCTCCCTCTATTCTATTCTTTATTTCTGCATCTGCACAACAATCTGAAAAACATTATTAGTATGCATGGGGGAAAAGCAATTCTTTTCCCTTAACTTTACCAACTTTTCAAAGGTGCTCCGAAGATGGTGGATGAAAGAAGGTCGTCCTGCTTGGTCAGGAATTACCACTAAAGATTTAATCACGGAAACATTTAGTAAACCTCCAGAATACAATTTTGTCACCTATGCGAGATCACTTTATTCTGCACCCACGTCCAACGTTTCTCCCGGCTCTACGAAGTTACCTCTGCACAATATCCGAGGGAACGTCTACCTCCATTTCCATTTCTTCATCATCTTCTCAGCAACGTCTGTTAATGAAATAGGTGTTCTATTGCTAGCAAGAACACAGTTAGGTATGTCCCTGATTACCGATTCTACCACTAACGATGTCTCGTCTTGAAATGTTGCATACACACCATCACTAACAAAATCATACATGTCATTGTTTATAACATCATTGTCGCCCAAAGAGTCGCCCCATTGTGGACCAATTGTTGCCATATTTTCCTTAAATTCGTCATGATCTCCTAACCCTTCACAATCATCACCACTTGATCTACCCCATATAATTGAAAGTCAATATATTCAAGCCCCACTTCAGCAGATTTTTCTCTAATTCTTTTGTATACTTCGTCAGACACTAACCCCACTCAATTTCTCTGTTTGACAACCCACGCTTTCGGTTGAATAGAAGGAGGAACCGTTTAACGTAGGCCGACATATTGATTCAAAACGTACAATGAGCTCGCTCACAGCCACTGTTACTTGGAGGCGACAATCTAGCATGTGCCTAGATTAGTTACAGTCTGGAAGCTAAAACATTTATTAGGAAACGAGCTTGGGCCTATAACAGGCGGAATGAGTGTAATTTATATTTAGGTTTATTATCAATCCTTTGCCATATTTGTTTTGTCACTAAATATTAGCTTATGACACTAACTCGGCTCTCATTAAGATTTTCAGGACAGGTTTTCTTTTTTTTTAGAATACAACCACAAAACTGATTTTTAGTCCACATCAATGGAATACTCTCATCGAGGCATTCATATTAGTATACCTGAATCCCAAAATTAGCGTAGATGCCACATTTTGACCAGAATCGAACTTTCAAGCTGAACCATGTTTGAATAAAACTGTACAGACATTGTTTGAAAGCCGTTGCTCAAATTAAAAAAAAAACTAAGGTACTTTTTTTTCTTTCTAACGCTTCTTTTTCGACGCCATCTCGGTTAGTTTTCACATTCTCATTATTTTCCGTAAGCGTTGTGGTTTTCAGGTTGCAGGAGCCAAAGCTTAGTCATTTCGTTTGGGTCCACAAATCTGCATAGGGTATGTAACGCCAAGATATTGAACGTACGTAGAAGAACTGGGTTCGAGATTGTTTTATCACGCATCGTGGTGTTCAGAGTTTGTGTCGTCATAGTAATGGGGAATTTCGAAACTGTTACACGAAGGTGGTTTAATAATTTGTACTGTGGTTTAAACGTATTGCAGCTGCATAGTTTCGTTTTGTGAAAGAACTTCGTCGCCCTGCGAATATTTAAGTTATAAATGTGAACTTGAAGTAGCCAGTCTAAACGGCACTTTTAATCACCGGCTAAAGGGATTTCTCCAAATATCATTTGATCAAGTGAAGGGAATGTGTGTCAATAACGAAATCTGTATTTTTTTTATTGCCTATCTTTCTGTTGGAGTTACTATATCATGATCAAATGTTATTATTTCGTTGGATTACGTCGAAACAGATTGTTAGTTATAAGGAAGCAAAGGTGTTTTTAACTTTTAGTATTTTTAATAAATTATCTTGCCTGCTGCGAGCACGATGTATGTTTCCTTGGAATTCCTTAACTATTCAGGATTCCAAATTTACAATGGTGAGTGCTAGATCAACAATCTTGAAAAATGTAATTTCTTATGTAATAATTGGACGATTTAGGGCATATTCGATCTCAGCAATACTTTCGGGGGTTTCAAGCAATGTTGCAAATTTTATTGCAATCCGACCTATCGTTTCGGCTCCACCCTGACTACAAAGGTCCAACAAACCAACCAAAAACCATTTTGCAATTTGGTGACCGTTTTGCAATTTGGAGGCTATGCTATGATCCGCCAACAACAGAACTATATTTGTAATTTTTGCTTCCCCATCAGCTTTCTCACTGTAAATATCCCATAATTAACTTCCAGATTTTTGGGAGCACTTCAAAAGTTTCGAACTATATAAAATTGTATTGCATGGAGATTAACAAGACTTATCAACAAAATGTAAGAGACATAACTTCGTACCTTGCAATTTTAGTTGCACTATCTTCTTTCGGGACAAAAGTCGTCACTAAGGCACCAAAAAGAAACAAAAACATGATAAAATAAACGTAACTCCAGCTTTCAGATGGAAAGTCCATTAAACCGCAACAAAGTTCTATACTAGCAAGATCAATTATGCAGTCACGGACCATCTGGACGATCATTGAAAGAAATAAAAGTTTAATTGGAGCAATGACTCTGATTGCTGGGGTATTTACTGTGATAAACCGTTTCTTTAGTTTCTCTTTAGTTTCTAACCGTTTCTCAATAAAATGTAATTCCGTAATAAAAGCTTGAAAAAGTTATACTGTACACACTTTAAACGAATGATTCGTTTAACATGTGACACGACTGCTGAGATTCGGTAGGCAGTTCTAAAGAAAACTTGAAAAACTTGTTAGTTGTTGAAAAACTGTGTACTAAAAATACCGACACATAAAGTAATTAAATCCAGTAGCGTATATCATATCGTAAACCAAAACTGGTAAAAGGGGCCGCCAAGTTCCGAATGGTTCGGCCCTTCAAAGGAGTGATATCAACACACCAAAACACTCGCCAAGTTAATCACACTGCTTAATAGTTCAAATGTTAAATGAAAACTAGAACGTTGCTACTTTCGGTAGCAATGTTCAAGTTTTCATTTAACGTCCAAAGTACAATTCGGTGCGATTAAGTTAGCGAATGTTTTGGTGTGTTGATATCACTGCTTTGAAGGGCCGAACCATTCGAAACTTGGCGGCCCCTTTTACCAGTTTTGGGTTTTGATATATCACTCCTTTTTGTTAAATTGTGTTTTGACTCAAGTCCACTAGCGTGCAGATGTGTAATAAAGTGCCACGTCAACAAGAAATTGGTTTTCAACAATTTGCTACTAACGTTTGTCTATAGGCCGAACCATTCTCAATTTAGTCACCTCTTTATAGATTTTTGGTTTGGTTCTAATTTTGTTGTAAATTGTTTTATTTAGTTAGTTTTGGTGTGATGATATCACTCCTGTAAAAGGCCGAACCACTCTCAACATGGTGGTCTCTTTACCTATTTTTGGCTTTGTTTATTTTTCGTGAATTGGACGTGAATACAATTTCTTTGCAACGTTTGACACTAGTGTGTGTCTAGGCACGCAGGTCAGTATATACGTTCTCATTGTCCGAACTATGGCCATCCAATGAGAAACGATGCCGACAGTACGAACAATGGTTATAACAATATTTTCGTACTTACGTACCCTCCCACGCCATCCCCGTTATGCCCCCAAGCTTCAGACCATGAAAGGTACGCAGTGTCGTATTGTACTGCACCCATTCGTCCAATTTCATATCCGGAAGCCTTCCCGTTATCTCGGTATCCATGAATAATCATCCTATGGGATTTAACATGGGGATGAGCGGACTAGCAAGCTAGCTAGCTAGCTAGTTAGCTAGGTAGTAGCTAGTAGTAACACATTTTCAACGTTATTGAGGGAGAGATTTTGCACTGAAAGCAGCTTAGCTTGCATTCCTACACGAGTTAATTTTTGTCAGGTCGGTCATTGCTCTCGATTTCAACACAATTTAAGCTTTTGTACCGCATTATTATTTTTCATCAAGTACCTGAAATGTGCTCAACTATGCCTCAGGATATAAGACACTATGGCGTCGTGTTACAATGGTTTACTACCTCGACAATTGAATTGTGTGATGTTTGTTGTAATGTTTGCTCCTAATTGGCGCGACACACTAGCGTGTGTCTAGATTTCCATGTTGTGCATTTGTCTTCATCTGATTTTAGCGGTCTATCTGTTTAAAATGCTGTTGCTGGAGTTTTAGTTTTCAGTGACTTTAAAAATTGAGTAAAGAAGCCAACATGTATCAGCTGCGAATAATAAAATAAAAAATAAATAAAATGTTCACCGCAATTAACGTGGCAGGTACCGGAAGGGTTGTGATCCGCTAACACCGGACCAACAAGACGGTAGGATTCAAATTTTCGGGTCAAATTCGAAATCAAGACAGTTGTTTGAGGTCTGCAGTAGCTTTTTATTTAGCATTTTACGAGAGCTAGGTAACGTGTTCAACTGTTCATATTAACGGTCTCAGCACCAAGGGCATTCCAAATTGGGACGACATGGACCGAGAAGAAATCCCGGCGACAGTTGAGGCACGGACACTGCACAGACAACTTTCAGAGGTATCCCCTAGTCATTTGACTGTTTGGAGCTTTATCGAAGAAAGGAAGATCCACAACGAAAAGATCATGCAGGCTCTTGTACGTTAGGATGAGATTGAACTTAATTTTCCGCAAGTAAAGTAATTCGAGGCCAGTCGCTTGGAGGCGTTCAAAATGATCGATGTCCCGCAAGGCCGGTAGACTCTTAGTAGTACGGCGCTGTACTAACCCAATTTCGTCGATATCCTTTAAACGGCTAGGAGACGACACCAGGGTTGCATACACAAACTGCGTTCATTTCTGAAATAATCATTGAATAAAAAAAAAATCCTAGTCCCCTGGAATTAAAGTTCAAATTATAGTTCGTTTGCATTCGAGTGAACTGTAATCAGCTTTTATTTGTGTACCTTCCCAGCTGTAAGTATTGGGGTACAAGCTCTAATGCGTTTTTTTTTCAGAACGGCAAAGCTGATTTTTGTTCAGTTATTTTTTTTATTGTTCAGTGTAGCTGGCGTGTGCTGATTGGTATTGTTCCCTAATCACAATGTTTAATACAGTCATGTAAAACAATATAAATGATCGTTCAGAATCCCATAACCCTGGACTGGCCCCACCAATTGAAAAAGTGGCCTCTTTGAAAATGAAGGATCAGGAAATTTCTGGTTTAGAGAGAATGTTTCAGATTCTAGGTAGGTGCAGTAGTTTTTTCTTTAAAGTGGCTGAACAAGAAGAAGAAGAACAACAACAACAACAAGTAACAGTTTTCAGATTTACGTGTGTCTCCCTACATTTACTCTTGCACAGAAGTGCATACATTTTTTTTAACTATATCTTCTATACTTATCCGACCAAGATATACTTGTCTGGCCAAGCATTGGTCGAAAAATATTGAATAGGAACGGAGAGACTATTTATTTTAGTTTTGATGAAGGCAAAACTTCAATCATATATATATATATATTTATATATTTATATATTTGTGTACATGGTTATTGCTGCGTATGGTAATATAGGTAGATAATATGTTCAAGTTACAATTTGTTTTAATTACCAGAAAATTTCATTGACGTCAAGTACAAGTTATATGTAGTGCATCATTCATGAATTAAGGCTCATTATGCTCATTTCGAATATAATGCACGATTTAACCAATAAAAAGCACGTGAAGTGTTAAAAGCTAATTAAGGTACATACCTGTATTTAGTCGCCATATTTGGAGCAGTGGTGGGGACCAAAATAGCACGTGAGTACGGAATCCAAGATGAGTTTCTCCAGTCAATGACATTGCCATGTATTTTCCCAGATTTCGAAAGCCCGACTACACAAATAAAAAATAGTTTCATTGATTCAGTTTTATTGTTTTTCAACAATGTTTAAAGAACGAGTATAAAATTGCACACTATCTGAAGTAGGCTAGCCCTAAAATACCATAACTGACTAAAGTAGTAATGCTTTCACTGTAATAGCTTTCATCCATGTTTGAAGTATTTCATTTATAAGTAATATAAGAAAAGCAATAATATTTGCAAAAGTTAATTCAAGCTAAAGAAATTATTTCAATATAAATTCTTGGTGCGTGTAACGTAAGATACATGACCATGGTAAATTTTATTTCACACCCCTGAAGACTAATTGGTAAATCTAAAATCCTTTAGTTGCGAATAAATAGGCTCATTTTCAATCATGCAATGGCGAAGGTCACAAATTAAATTCTTGATTTCAGGTTTTCTCGCTGCAGACAGTTCCCATTAATAAAATCACTTACCAATGCGTTGGCGTTAGTTACCCAACGAAGTAGTTAGTCACTTCGAATCATAACTACACGCAATTAAAACTGTATAAGGTTTGCCAGAAAAGTCTTTTGGCGCCATGGTATCAATGCAATAGCATGTATGAAGCAGGAAAGGCAGGGAACAAGTGGTCCAAATACATATCTCATGAGGATTGAGGTGTTGAGGCAAATTAATTGAAATTCTGTATGGTTTCCTACCAATAAACATTTTTTAAATCAAGGTAATCAATACAACATTGAGGAAGAAGCCAGGAAAGTCTGGTTCGAGTCGAGTTATCCGAATGTCGCCTTAGGTTACAGTTATGCAAGGAATTTAAACTGCGTATGGTTTGCCAATAAAAAAATTGTTTCGCGCCACAATAGTGAGCCAGGGAACCCAGAGATCAAGTGAGCCAAATGACTCAGAGGCTAATGGGATGACGGAAATTAAACAATGTGGGGAAAACATGGCAGACAGGGAAATTGACCAAAACGATCAAAATAGGTAAAAAGAGAAGTCGAGAAAAATAGGAATCCTTCTTTACCTTCAGATGGAGTCAGTTTTCTGTTCCAGACGTTGAACTGAGTAATCTTCCCAAATAAGCAATGCGCTACTGTTTTAGACTGATCAGTTCCTAATAGCAATAAACCATCTTTTCCAAATTGCCGAACCACTTTTTTACGGCTACGGAAACCTATTCTTTCGATACCATTTATGTACATGCTAAAAGAACTTTGAGAATTATCCCAGAAATAACATATGTGCTGCCACTGGTCATTAAAGGGTCTGAAATACTGTGCTGTACGTTGTTGACCATTAAGTACCACTCCAAACGTTTCGCCGTATAATGAATCATACGTTTTTTTAAAAAATATTTCAATTTCCAGTCTATTAGTCTCCTTTGACCAATATGAAACCAAAGTGTGACGTTTGTTGTAGACTTGGCTATTCAGTTGGAAGTACAAACAATGCGTGAAGTCAGGAGTCGCAAAATCGCTTTTGGGATTTCCTTCCGAATCGACAAGTTTCAGGCGTGCCTTGTAACCATCACTGTTAAGGTGGAACTCAAAAGTGTCCAAATCATTTTGGCCGTATATTATAATGGCAAAAGAGGAAATGGCAAGAAATCGGTATACGTTGTACATCGTACGTTTGGCAGTGACAGGAAAACTGGATCAAATTCGATCAGGATTGTTTAAATAGCAATGAAGAAAATTTTACTTTCTTCCCATGGTAAAACTGTAAGCATTAAAAAAAAACTGGCGTTGAAAATAAACGTTTTCCTTCAAGTAAATAAACTAAGCAGATGTCGTACGGTACGTCACAGATTCTGTAGATAATGCCGCATCAGGGATGACTTTAATGTAATTATGACAGGAGGCATTTACTTGTATTCAAAAATGCCTGTAAGATTATATCCGATTTTTAGTAGCAAAATTTAAAAGCAGCTTAGCATAAAAGAGTACATCAACATTAAAAAAGTTTGAATTGCCCGATCATGCTTCTAAGTATGGCCTAACCAAATTCGTCCAGTTCTTGTGACTTGCGGGTATAACCCTTTCCAATCTAATCAAAGCGATGAAAACCGAATACTTTTATATTATTCCACGTGAGGAAGTTCAAATGACATAATTGATGCTACCCTTTAAAGGTTGTGTTCTGCAGAGATGATGGCGTTCTGGTAATAATTTACAGAAGACAGATTTAGTACATCAATGTTATTAGGCCAGGAAAAAGTATAAATAAAATGGATTAGTGTACCATTTTATTTATTCTTCCACTCCCCGGGGAGTCCTTTTTGTTTAAAATAAATCCTAGTGAGTCACTATTCCATTTTATTTATTCTTACTCTTGCTTCTCTTTCACTTAGTAACATGGGCTAAACCTGCTTTTGTTGTATTATGATCACATTTCCATCACGTCTGCAAAACTCTGCATGAAACTGCGTGGAAACACTACATGGAAACACTGCATGTAAACACCAATTGTGTGTTCTGATATTTCTCACATCATATAGCTAAGGAGGATTCGTAATGCTTAGAATTTGTTTTTTAAGTGTTTTAAAGCAAACATTAAAGTTGGTTGAGAAAAAGTAGATTATGTTTGCTTAAATTCAGACAGACAGCTCTTTGGATTCTGAGGACACTGGCAACTGCGTTTATTTTATGTAGTAGAGCAAAATAGCCTATCTTCATAAAAATGTTAAAATAAAGTATTTCGCATTTTAAAGTTGGCGTAAAGTATACACAGGCCAAATAATAATTTCGATACTGAGAATAGTAATAATTACAGCTTTCTTCTTTAGTTAAGTTTTATTTTTGGAATAATAAGGCCTAAATTACGTATTTTAACCCTTATCTTCGTGTTGTGGTGCAGGTTCGCAACGATCCCAACCGCAGTGATGATGGGATGCAATGAAAACAGCAACTGCTACTCGCCTTGACACTTGCCTTGACACTTGATTGACACTCGCCTATCCACTGTTGGCATGTAGATTGTAGAAGCTTAAGTGAGACGTAATCAATCACTAAAGATGAACAGTCTTTCATTTGTTTGCAGCGTTAGACAGGTTGAATCAAGTCAGCTTAAAAGTGGTTATCATCACACATCAACTCCTCAAACGTGAGGCATTTAGAAATATTAAGTCCTGGTGATTGTTTTGAACATGATGGAACGTGCTAGACGTTTTGTTTTAAACCATTTCGAAGATAAAAGAACTTGTTTTAAACTTCACTACTCTGGAGAGAGCTTGTGCACTAGGCTTCTGCTGCATTTTCAGAAGGTTGTAAACTTCGATGGTACTGTTCCATCACTTGTATCCGGGGAGGGAATAGGCCCCCACAAGATGTGTGGAATTTATAGAAAATATTTTTAGCATGAGAGCTTAACAATTTTGGTGCGAGAGAGGTTGGCAATTATTTGGTTTGCTGTACACACATATTCAGCAATGCAGCACGAGGATGCAATTACTCGTGGCCCATTGCTGAATATGTGTGTAGAGAGAACCAAATAATTGCCACTTTTGCGGTTATTTGTTTCTGTTGTCTGTTATAGCAGACTATTTTCTTCGCCTTTTATGCTTTCATTGACTGCTTTTTCAACTTATGTATCTCACGAAAACGCCGTACAATTGTTAATAAACGAAACTCATTGTTATTAATTTAGGACCGCAATTATGTGCGGGGTGGAAGAAGGGGGTTGAAGCGACTTACACCTGAAACAAAGCCGAAAACGGAATGGAAAACGGAAGCCCCCCTCCAGTTACTCCCCTAGGATGGTGTAAATAAAATGGCACAGTATTCCGTTTGGTTTCTTTCAAACACAAGGGATCCCTGATTAGGGAAGAGGCTAAATAAAATGGAGTAGTAATGCTGTTTGGTTTCTTTCAAACACAAGGAATCCCTAAGGAGGGCAGAGACTAAATAAAATGGAGAAGTAATGCCGTTTGGTTTCTTTCAAACACAATGAATCCCTAAGGAGGGCAGAGATAAAATAAAATGGAGTAGTAATTCCATTTGGTTTCTTTCAAACACATGGAATCCCTAAGGAGGGCAGAGACTAAATAAAATGGAGTAGTAATGCCGTTTGGTTTCTTTCAAACACAAGAAATACCTGAGGAGGGAAGAAACTAAATAAAATGGAGTAGTAATGCCGTTTGGTTTCTTTCAAACACAAGGATACCCTCAGGAGGGAAGAGTCTAAATAAAATGGAGAAGTAATGCCGTTTGGTTTGTTTCAAACACAAGGTTTCCCTGAGGAGGGAAGAGACTAAATAAAATGGAGTAGTAATGCCGTTTGGTTTGGTTTCTTTGAAACACAAGGAATCCCTGAGGAGGGAAGAATGTAAATAAAATGGAGTACTAGTAATGCCGTTTGGTTTCTTTCAAACACAAGAGATCCCTGAGGACGGATGAGACTGAATAAAACGGATTAGAAATTTAGTTTATTTTTATTTAAACACAAGAATTTCCTGTAGATGGAAGAGACTAAATAAAATGGATTAGTGAACTATTTTATTTTTTCTTCTTCCCAGGGCTCCATGTGTTTGAAATAAATGGAGTCACTGCTCCATTTTATTTCTCCTACTCTTCCTTTTCTTCTTTCGCTTAATAACATGTTCTAAATCGGCTTTTGTTGTATTATGATCACAATACTATCTTGCCTGCAAAAGAAGACCTCTACATGGAAGCACAATTGTGCGCTCTGATACTACTCGCATGGTGTAGCTTGAGAGAATTCGTAATGCTTAGAAAATTTTTAAAAATGTGGTTTAACCCTAACATTAAAGTTGCACGTGAAAAAGTAGAGTATGTTTGCGTGAATTAGGGCAGAGAGGACTTCTGACTCTGAGGAAATTGCGACTGTCTTTTATTTTATGTAGTGGAGCAAAATAGCTTTTCTTTATAAAAACGTTGAAGTAATATTTCAAATAAAATGGGTTGTCCTGACCAGCAAATAAAACCACAAATGCATACTAAGACTCAATTTTATTTTCAACGGGCTACATCCGGTCTTGATAAAAAAAAAAATTGATTTAAAATGATTTAAAATGATTTAAAAATGATTTAAAAGAATAAAAACATTAAAATATTGCTGCAGCAACAGTTGCTGCCAGTATCAAATCCCTTCACTTCCCGAAAATCTCTTCCCGGGATGTGCCGGAGGTCCCGGGTTTGAGTCCGACATCGTCCATCCCTGACGATTTCAGAAAGAAAAGGGCCCTGTGATCTCTTATGCACATGTCAATTGTGGCATGTAAAAGATTATACGGATTTCCGATGGGAATTACCTAGCAAAATTGTCTTGCTATCCTTCTGGCGCTAAAGCTATGGGTGCATGTCAATCAACAACAGTATCATATCCACCATTCTGATAGGGATTCCGCCCTTTTGCCATAATCCCGTTTGCCATAAATTCCATAACAAGTCTCATTTCAGAATGAAAGAATATTCGTAGCGTCCAAAACTGTGTATGGATTGTTCACTCCTGGTGCCGACTTTCAGCACCATCTGTAGACAAAACTAGTTACTGTTTGTCGTTCCAATTGAAATGCAAAGCTATGTTCTTTGGATACGTTAAAACTTAATTTGCAATTGTAAATTCTCCAGGTAAATTCAAGTGACTTAAGGCTCCAAGAAATTCATTAAAAAAATAACGGACAAATAATGAGCACACGTACTACAAATGATGTGAGCCAAAGAAAAACACGTTTTCCATATCAAAGTTTAATCACAGTAGCCTTTTTTCGGTGAGGGGAGGTGGGTGCACATTGAGAGTGTAGTACATTCATAGGCATGTCCTTAAAAGAAATCCCCCCTTTAAAAAGAAATGCTCAAATTAAAGGTAATTCCGCTCAACGCCATTTTCCTCGATCCTCCACACCAAGTACGGCCCCCAAAGTTCTAATTACTTACCGTTAGTCAATCCCTTGCAAAACTCCGTTTTAAAATGTGGCGTCTAGGAGATTTTCTGTTGAAAATTGGGAACTATATTATTAGCATCCTGCGATTAAATAATTCTTTGCGCTCTTGCAATAACCTTGACGGTTCAACTGTGTGTCTGTATGTACTAATTTTTTATCGTCTGATAATTTTTACTAAGAGATCAAAATCTCAAAGACTAATGCGGTAAAAATTAAAATTATTTATGCCAATAGATCGTCGAAGAAAAATTATAAGATACTATAGCTTGTGCCACATTATGTTTTCAGAAAACTGACTGGATGACGACTTGTTTCCTTGCACTAAGAGTGCAAAAACATGTGGATATCACACTTGTAGACTCAAAAAAGTTACTGTTAGAGTTTAAGAATGGGATGTTTACGGATTTTTTGCACTCGTAGTGGAAGAAAACGTGGCGTCATACAGTCAGTTTTCTGAAAGCATAATGTGGAACAAAGTATAGCTTAAAAAATTATAAAGTGCAATGTTGAAATACGAAAACCTTTTCAGTTCGTGACGACACAATTTTTGCGTTCATGCTGTTTCGTCTACTATCTTAGTTGGCCTCGTATTACTACACTGAGTCTCGTGAATCGATGCGATGGTACTTGCGCGGATGGCGATTTCGAGTCGCTATTATAAGGCAGGTGGAATATATCTTTAAACTTTCAGAACGTAAGGACCATTTTTCTGAATCTTCTGGGATCCGAAAATGTTGGCTGCGTTTCGAAATATTTGAAATTAGAAAATTGTCCTAGTTACGTTCGGTGCATAATGTTGCCCCATGTATAAGTTTCACCATGTTTATCTTTTTTTAACGACCTAAGAAAAGAGTTTAGACTTTAAAAAAAGTTAGGTCGTTCGTTTTATGTGGAACCCTGTACAATAAACATAACACTCGTTGAATTTATCTGGGGGATTTATCATCATCAAATTAACCTCGAACTTTTAAAATGTGAAGTTTTAATGTGTCCGAATAACATGCATAGCTCTGCAAAGAGTATCTAGTTTAATCAACAGATGACACAGAAACTCGGCAACAGGAGTGAACAATCCAAATGCAGTTTTGAACGCTACAAACATTCTTTCGTGAAATTGGGTTTTAGTACAATGCCAAAAAATCGGTCAGTATGGCAAACGGGAAATTTTAAAAGTACTAAGACGATTGCCATAAATTTGGTCGTCAAACGGGATTATGGCAAACGAGATCATGGCAAACGCTCCATAACTCATGATAGTGATCGATCTGATACCACCAGCTCATGTTGCTGCAAATTCATTTTAATGTTTTATTCTCTTAAAACATTTTTTATTGTGACCAAAACCGGAAATAACCGGTCGAAAATTAAATTTAGACCTTTTATGCACTTGTGGTTTTTAATTGCCAGTTTGGAGGAACCATTTTACTTATACCCTTTAGCCAAAAATTTATGTTCTCACAACGAAATATTTCTTAGGTAATATTAAAGTTGCGTAAAAATATGCTAGAATATATAATAATAATAATAATTTTGATGCTGGTTAAAGTAGCAATAACAGCTTTTGTTTTAATCAGCTTTACTTTAGGAATAATAAAGCTGAAATTACGTAATTTAAGCCTTATTTTCGAGTTGTGGTGTAGGGCCCCAAATGATCCCAACAACTGATGATGGGATCAAATGGCAATGGCGGCTGCCACTAGACACAATCGCCTAACCAGTGTAAACTTGTGGATTGTAAAAGCTTCAGTAGAGCGTAATCACTTAATTGAAGAGGAACAACCTTACGTTTATTTGCAACTTTAAAGAGGTTGAATCAAGTCAGCTTACAGGTGGTTAGAATCACATATCAAAATCTCAAACGTCAGCGATTTAGAAACATTAAGTCTCGGTAACTGCCTTGAACATGGTGGAGCATGCTATACGTTTTGCTTTAACGAATTTCGAAGTTATGACATATAGAAAAATAGTTATTGTCAATAACTGAAGCTATAAAATTGCAATCATCGCTGTTAATCTGCACTGGACCCCAACTTGAAATTAGTGCGACCATTTTGAAAAATATGCTTGTGATCACATGCATTTTAAATTTTAGACGTAGCAAACTCGCTACACTAAATAAAAATGTTGAATGTTCCATTGTCCTTATTATTCTCTAATGTGCGCTATCTTGAAATTGGGTGGTCGTTTTTAAGTCAACACTACAAACCTAAAAAAAAAAATTAAAAATTAAATCTGTCATCTGCTCTCTGATGACAATGACAATGTGCTGTCATCATCGGGTAGTAATAAATAGACATAAATCGCTGGAAATAATACTAAGGAAAACTGAAAATTAAGCCAACAGCGAAAATCATACTCTAGAAATAACGTTGTTCAGTAAGCCACCTTTATGCACTTACGTTTCGTCGGAGTGGCATGACCCGGATTCGAACCAGCTACCCAGTTCGCCCCCAGATCACTTGCATAGCGCCTTAGTCGCTATGGCCACATCCTCAACTGGCATCGGGTAGTAACGTCTAATGATGCAGTTAGTAAACGGGGAAACAAATCTAAAGAAAAAAATCCACAGAAAAAATTCAAGTAAAACAATCCAGAGAAAGAAAAGCCACAGGAAATAAAACCAAAGAAAAAAATCCAAAAGAAAAAAATCCACACCAAATAAAATTCAAAGAATTTATTCAATTTGCCTATTTTTTTTAACTGGTTTTTTATCAAGACCGTAGGTACCCCCATTGGTGTCCAAGGCTAATCTACTGAACGCCCCCCCCCCCCAACTGCTAGTTGACTACAATACATGTTAACTTCCGGTTAGAGCGTGCGTTACCAAGTTTCAGACTCGGACAGTCTGTGACTTGAGACATAAGTGGAGTGTCTCCATATAATTTTTTTCTTCTTTAATTTCGGTTTTCGGTTGTTTGATCATTAAAAGAGAAAAAAAAATCCATTAAATAACATCCATAAATTATGAAGCGACCAATAAACCAAGTCCGTGCAAGCCTCTGGCGTCGTAAACTTGTGTGCAACGTCATTCGTTAAAATGTATTTTGTCGGTACGGTGCCATAGGTGGACCACTTTGCTTGCCTTGCCTTCCTATGGCCCTGGTTATTTTTAATTTTATTAATGTAAGTTGATCCTGTAATTCGTCGCAGTGCTATGAAACTAAAATAAAATATCCTAAAAAAAAAATCCAAGCAAACAACATCCCTTCAAAGTTCTGACTACGTTTTGTCAAACTTTCATTCTTAAGAATTTCTGGCTGTGAGTTTCCGGCAGCTTTGATTGTGGAGGCTTTAAGAAGTTTATTGTTCCCACGAGATCCTCCCCCCCCCCTCGACAGTAAATAATGCATACTGCCAAAGTATCTTAGGTTTCCCCCTATTCCTCAAAAAAAAAAGTACAGGCTACAAAAGGTGTTGGGTTTTTATTCAGTAGATTTTTATTTCTTTGGATTTTTTTTTTGATTTTATTTCCTCTGGATTTTATTTCTCTAGATTTTTTCCTGGATTTTTTTTTCGATTTACTTTCTTTGTTTTTTTTTTTTATCCAGATTAGTTGCGGCACAACTGCAAAAAGGGGACACTATCGCGTGCGGGGCTGCACAGGTCACGTGATTGTTCTGACAATCCCACTTATTTATTTATTTATTCATACTTAAGCTGAGCAGAAGCCATTATGCTATGCGCTCAATATACAAATAGACTACTTACAAACTACTTACTCTACACACTCGTATGGCCAGCTCCTACCACACCTCCACTGTTACCTACAATTCAAACCGCCGAGTGGCGATGCAGAACCCCAGTACTGCCCGAAGGCCACGGCCCGAGTCACTTTCCACACCAGGACCTCCACCAACGTGCTCCCATGAAGCGCAATCCTCCTTATGTGCTCCCACTGCCTACACTCCAGTAGAAAGTGCGAAACTGTCTCTTCCGGTGCCCCACACGCACAGGCTGGGGAGCCCTTCCACCCAGTCGGAATTTGTGGCCGTTGAGACCCGCGTCCCGCCTACCAAGGCGACCGAGGAGAAGAGGGGGGCAGTAACCTCCGGGTGCAGACCGTTACAGATGCCTACCTGTAGGGCGCTGTCCCACCGTGTCTGCCACTCCCGGCGGGAGGCAGCACGCAAGATGGGGCAAAGATCCCGGGCTGAAAACCGACATAATACCACATCATTACACTCAGTGCGGGACAATTCATCCGCAGCCTCGTTTCCAAGGATGCCACAATGGCCGGAGACCCACTGGAGCCGAACTACACAACCCAAACTGACAGCTCCCCGGAGCTTCAAACCAACCTCCAGGACAATTGGTTGGTACCCCCACAGGGTCCTGAATAACTCCCGCAGAAAGGAGAGAGCTGCTTTTGAATCAGAAAGGATGCAGAACCTCGGCACCCGAAGATCCAGGCTAACATCAAGCGCGACTGATATAGCCACCAGCTCTCCCACAAAACTCGAAGGGACCACCTCAAAACGCCGAGTTAGTCCCAACTTGAAATCCTCCACAAAAACCCCGACTCTCCCAGACCATGTGTCCTTGCAGAACAAGGCATCGCAGAAGACTCGAACCTCCTCAGTGTAGCCCACCACGCATGGTTGCACACCAAACAAATCAACCAATGCCCCGCACCAGTCCCAGGGACAGGCGGGGACAATCACCGCAGGGAGGCCAAACCGCCGAAGGGAGTCATTCCCCAGCAGGGTGGCCCCAAGACCAAGGAGCCCAAGGCGCTGCCTGGCCAGAGGACCCAGCGAGCCATAGTCCAACAGAATACGCGCCACCGGGTCAACTGCCCCTCTTGCCACAGTGCGGAAGCACACCGCAACCAGCAGCTCCCTCGCCCTCAACTCCAAGGGCTGCTTGCCGGTCTCGACAAGAAGGGCAAGCACCAGCAAGCTTTTCGCACAGCCTACGGCCGTACAGAAGCCTTTCTCTCCGCAAAATGTAACGAGACTCATCCGAGACTCCTTGAAAACAGAACCAACGAAAATCAGAGGGCCACCTACGGAAGCGTCTCCAAGCACTGCGCCTATCCCGAACAGCAACTATACAAACGTGGGACCACCAGACAGGCTGGACTCTAGCTTAGGCAGAGCACCTCACCCTAATCCGCAGCCTAAGTGAAGAAACCTACCTGGCAACCCACAGGGCAAAGCCACCGAGGAGCTCCACCCGAGAGACTGGGCACCTATTGCGGGGCCCTCCACAGTCCCAATCACCCCAAGCACCACCGCGGCACACCACAACCGGAAAATGGTCACGGCCGCGAAGGTCGTCTGATACCCCAAAGGCTAAATCACCGGCTATCTCCTTAAAACAGAGGAAAAGATCTAGCACAGATTCCTAGACAACCCCACCATACCTCCTAACAAACGTTGACGACACATTCTGCAGCACCGCAAGGCCCAACTCCTTTAGAGAGGAAGCAAACATATTTCCCCTCGCGTCACACCGTAGCCCACCCCAGCTCCAGTGAAGCGAGTTAAAATCTCCTCCCACAATAACAGGACAATGAAAGGACCTGACCCATGATTGCTAGTCATTCCTCCCTACTCTCCCCACAACATGCACCGCCACACACGTGACCCAGCCCGGACTCCACCAGACCCTGACCGCACAAAAGTCAATGCCCGGGCAGGCCTGGGCTGCTACCTCGACACTCGGCACTGAATCTTTGACAAACATGTGGACTCTCGAATCTCCACCACTAGCGAACACAGTATACCCTCTCACGTCCAACACTCCAGTTCTTGGGAGACGAACTTCCAACACACCCAGTACACTACACCTGGAGCAAAGCTCCTCCACTTCATGCATCTTACTCACAATACCCCTAGCGTTCCAAGTGCAAAATATAAATTTACAAGAACAATTGCTCAACTGAGCTTACCCCTAGACACAACACTTTCATCTTGCTCCAAGCCAACCAAGTTACCACTGTCTCCCCACTCCACACTATCTTCTGAGGAAATCGAAGGGTCAGGCAGCTACACAACCTCCATCTCAGCTTCGTTGGCCTCAACACCAACAACCACAGGGTCACAGCACTCCTTTCCACTTTCCTCCACACAGCAGACATTTCCACTTTCCACAACACAGCACTCACTCCCAAGTGCTGACTGGTCTTCGCCCCTAGACTCACACACTGCTTCACCTGGACCGACGTGCCCTCCTCAGACATGGGACCGGCTCCTTGGCCCAGATCAGGAGAAGGGACCACAGGGGCATACTCCAGAACACTGGGAGTCTCTGCACAAAGAACCTTGACCGAAGGAGGGGGGAAGCCACCACACGGGGCCGCTTGTTATTCCGACGCCGCCGCTGCTGCACTTTAAGAGCACAAACAACATTGGTCAAAGAAACGAGTCCTCTGTTATTGTTGCCGAGCGCTTCTATTGTAGTAGGAGTGCTTACAGCATGATCATAACATGACGTGTTTGTTCACTTCCAGCATGCACATCATACTAGCTGCCGACAGATTACGTGATATCACAGTTTCCGATGAATCCATAATCATACAGTGTTATAGTCGTTGTGGTTTGTTTGTGGTTTGTTTCAAGCGCCTCCCGTAAAGAAGTGCGGGAATTACTCCAAGCTTTCACATTGCCAAACCGAAATTTAACTTTTCTACCTGAAACAAATCAAGAAAGCGCTCATCTCACTAACAATTTCTCATCTTCTTACAGCTTATCTTCTTACAGTTTTTCGAAAACATCTATTTATTCTTTCCTATTATGAAGGAAGGAGGCTGACCAGCAGGCAGTAGGGGCGCAATGTCTCCAAGCCTCTTACGGACGAAATTTAACGCTTAGACCCTATCTGTTATAGCTCGTCCGAATTCCTTCTAAGGTGTGAGTTAGCCTACTGCGAATATTACGGCTCATGCTAAAGAACTTTCCAACTTCTATGTCACTGTGATTGTCCATCATTGAGTAAGTAAAAGATGAATCTGGTTTTGGGTGACACATTTCCAGAGATGCTAATTTTACCAGTCATTGGTGGTCCATGTAAGAACGCTTACAATGACCTGGTATGTTTTTAGTAACATTTTTTTCTGCCATCTCAATATCCTTAATCAGGAAAGGCGACCAAACATGGCTTGCACAGTCCAATAATGGACGTGCAAAAACTTTGAAACCCCCAAACTAGTGTTTTAGGGCCTATCAAAAAACTATCGTTTCATAAGGTGATGCCTTTTCTTTGCATTAGAGAAAACGTGAATGTAGTAAGGCCCCCAAATCAATACTAATCCAGATGATGCCAAGGTCTTTCAATATCTGTAGTATTCACTTCTTCCGTTTTGTACTTGCTTCGTTCGTGGGGAAATACTACGGAAATCTTTCACACGGAGGGAAAAACAAATGAACGGACAGAATTAAAGCAATAGGGGCTCATCGCTTTGTGGAACACAAATAAAAACGGAATGTACATTCAACAATTAGTATTCAAGGATCATTTACTGTGAGATGAGTTTTAGCCCACTCTAGTTTTTATTTAGAATCACAAGTTATTACAGAATTTTCTGTTCTGTGTGTTATCCTTTTTGTATTATTTCTCCGTACGTAGAAGTCTTGTTACCAGTGTCGAGAAAATGACTTTTATAATAGGCATAGAAAATTTTCTTTAAAAGATTGTAATGTTTGATTTTCACGTATGCAGTAGAGTACAGCCAGAGAGAATGCAGCACGTAGTTAATTAAAATAGAATAGAATAGTTTATTACAGCATAGACATGAGGATACGATGGCGTCCACATCTTGCTACCCCCCTCCCCCACACCCTCCCCCACGTTTCGGATTTACGTAACGTACCCATTATTGAGTTTGAAAATTGTTTAGGCATTGAACACATGACATACCAGATAACTGGATCATATCAAAAACCAAAACTGGTAAAAGGGGCCGTCAAGTTCCGAATGGTTCGGCCCTTCAAAGGAGTGATATCAACGCACCAAAACATTCGCCAAGGTAATCGTACCGCTTAATAATTCGAAGGTTAAATGAAAACTATAACATTGCTACTTTCGGTAGCAATGTTCAAGTTTTCATTTAACGTCCTATTTTAAATTTTATTGGTGTGTTGATATCACTCCTTTGAAGGGCCGAACCATTCAGAGCTTGGCGGCCCCTTTTACCAGTTTTAGTTTTTGATATGATATCACTCCTTTTTTTTTAATTGTGTATTGCCTCAACTCCACTACCGTGCAGATGAGTAATAAAGTGCCACGTCAACAAGAAATTAGTTTTCAACCATTTTCTACTGTCTTTTGCCTATAGGCCGAACCATTCTAACTTATTCACCCCTTTATTGGCTTTTGGTTTGGTTTTAATTTTGTTGTAATTTGTTGTATGTAGTTAGTTTTGGTATGTTGATATCACTCCTTTGAAGGGCTGAACCACTCTCAACTTGGTGGCCTCCTTACCAGTTTTTGGCTTTGTATACTTTGCTTTGTTTTTACACTTGGTTTATTTTTCGTGAATTGGACGTGAAAACAATTTCTTTGCAACGTGGCTTAGATTTATTGTGATACACTAGTGTGTGCCTAGGCACGTACGTCAGTATACACGTTCTCATTGTCGGAACTTTGGCTGTCCAATGAGAGACGATGCCGACAATACTAACAATGGTTATAACATTATTTTCGTACTTATGCGCCCTCCCACGCCATCCCTGTAACTCCCCCAGGCTCCAAACCCTAAAAGGTACGCATTGTTCGTATTGTCGTGCACCCATTCGTCCAATTTCATAGCTGGAAGCCTTCCCGTTATCTCGGTATCAATGAATAATCACCCGGACTAGCTAGCCGACTAGCTAGCTTGCTAGTAACACATTTTCCACGTTATTTAGGGGCAGATTTTGCATTGAAAGCAATATAGTTGGCACTCAAACACGAGTTAATTTTTGTCAAGTGGGTCATTGCTCTCGATTTCAACACAATTTAAGCTTTTGAACCGCATTATTAATGTTCCCCAAGTACCTGAAATGTGCCCAACTATGCTTCAAGATATAAGACACTGACGCAATGGCGTCGCGCTACAATGTTTTACAACCTCTACAATTGAATTGATGTGATGTTTGTTGTGATGTTTGTTACATAAGGCGCGACACACTAGCGTCTGTCTAGATACCTCACTTTACTATCAATATATCTAATTTATGAACAATTGGCACCATAAATTTAAAAAAATTCCTGGTAAAAATTTATGGAAATGTAAGTCGCAAAACAGTTATAACACACAAGAAAACGTAGATGTGTATGCTATCTTTATGTCCTTAAGTTTCAGCGGATGAGGCAAATGGAGTTTGAACCAACAAAGATGTCCCTTCCGTAAATCAATAGCATGCTCATTTAAATAATTGTATACGAATTCAACAAAAGAACGACTTACGTTTGCATTATTTACAACTGTGTGCTTATTTTTTTTTTCACATTGTAACCCTTTTAATTATTGACCTTTTTTCCCCATTGCAGAATTATGGCTTTGTGTGAATGGAACCTTACCTGTACATCGGGTTCAGTTCCCATCTTATGCTACTAGACGGACAGTTACAACGGTGAATACAGTATGGTAATGTACTGACATGTAGCGGGTTAGACAGTTCGAATCTGAGTCCTGTCAGTAGAATAAAACTAAAGTTCACGAAGGAGTCCAACAGTTTTTTTTTATGTTCTTGGTTTTTTTTTAATAAATACGGATGCAAATCTATATACGTTGCTTTTTTGACTTAAATGTCAGATTCTCAGAGCCCATTTGGCTTTCCGTCTTGTTTAATTCGGTATTACTCTCGTTGTATTATATGATTTTCACTGTTCTGTTAAATTTATTTACGGAAATAGGGCTTGGCTAACGGACAAACCTTTAAACTAGTTTTTTTTCCTAATGGAGTCTTTAAAGTTTTCATGATGGCTGACAAAGTTGGTCGCATTTAAGTGGAACACTAACGATGTGTATTATTACCAAGTATCCTTAAAGGGATTTGATGTTTGAATTTGCTTTAAATATATTATTAACCCTTAAATTGTACTCAGCTCCAGGCATATACTAAAATTGGTTCTTTAAAAGACATTATAAAGCCATTATAAAATCCATCAAACCTTACGATAAACGAGAAGGCCTTATATTTAATAACTTTACACTGGTCTTAGTTTAGTCGCTGTGGTAGGTTCTTAGCTGTAGCAGTACCGTATACTTTGGTTTTGAATCCAACAGCACCAGAATTCATCATGTTCCAACGCTTGCTTTTTATTTTCGTGGTTTCAAATTCAGTTTACCAACAAAATGCCCTCGACATCGACTTCGTAATCAAAACTGAATCGGGAGTTCCGCACGTGAATCTAGTAACTAAAGGGGGTGCCTTCGTTAACAATTTAGGAATACCAGAATTCACGCATTGTTTCTACTTCTATGTAGATAGTAAACCAGTCAAAGACTACCACACATTAACGAGTTACTACTGTAAATCTCTGGATAGAGTCGAATTTCAGCTTTACATCGACTTAATAACTAAGGAAACCATATTCGTAATACACTATAAAAGTTATCCATTTTCAGTACTGCCAAAGTTTGATCAATGGGTGCATGTGTGCTATTCTTATTCACATTGTACCGGGCAGGTACAGTTGTACTTTGACGGAAAACTGACAGGCATTAATAATACCAGCTGGATGAATGAAAAATATGGAAGTGGTTGTTCCTTGACCTTAGGAACACGCGAATACAAAGAGGGGTATGACACTAAGGACGGCTTGCATGGAAGGATGACCCAGTTTAACATTTGGAGTAGAGCACTCAGTCCACGTGAAGGTAAGAATTTCCATGCATAATTTTTTTAGGTTTTTTTTTT
>JAHWFP010025305.1:0-10092 GCA_023313725.1 Lithobius niger
TGAATTCGGAGGGAGCGGCAGTCCTGCAGCTGGTGGCGTCTGTTGGTGAGTGTATGTGGCAGTAGGCACAGGATGTAGACTCCTATCAAGGGACACGCAAGACGAGGTGCGAAAGGGATTGGCAAATAGCACGTCGTTCGTGAGGGAAAATGGCGGGTGGGACGTGAAGCCCTAGTGACGAAGGCTTGTGGAGACAGAAACCAGAGTGGGTTGTAGGTAGGGAAAGGTCATGGTAATTTGTCCCTCGTTTATCTTCAACATCCCTTCCTCTGTTCTCTTTTTTTTTTGGGGGGGGGGGGGGAGAAACGATCTGGCATGGTGGATCAAAAACCAGTGGGAAGGTGGTCCTTTGCAACTTGTGTCACGGGAACGGTGCGGTTTGCCAGGAATGATGCTTCGAGTTATCGAAAGCGTCCGTAAAGCATGTTGTGGACGTGTCTTCTATACTGGAAACTAGGTCGTTGTTGATTCAATGGGTCGGGAAGGCAGGAACGTGTTATTCACAGTTTGTAGTTTGTCTTGACGGGCTAGTTGCAGGAGGCACAGCATGGAATGGAGAGAGTATACTTGCTGGTGGGGTGACAGCATCTGTGCAGGATGGGTAAGGAGAACGTTCCATTGTTGGTGGGGCGGAGAAAGTCGTAACCAAAGATGAGGAACGTGGGGAACGAGAGAAGTGATACCCGGAACGGTAACGGGACGGGAACGTAGAACTGGAGGAGAGCTAGGTGATAAAGCTAGAAAGTCCGGGGACGTAGAGCCTAAGACTAGGACTGTATTATGTACATCAAAAGGGATGTCTTCGTCACAGACGAGGTCAATGTAGACAGCCTTGGGAGATGAGGGACCAGGATCCAAGTTGTGAGGTGGAATGTCGAGATGACAGTCAGGGACCCAAAAGGAACGTTGAAGGTTGGGAACAGGAACGTCAGGCGCAAAGATGTCGGAGGAATGAAGGCCGGTGAAGAGGCAACACACGTTCCAAGAGAGATGGAAGTGATGGTTGCTGGAAGGATGGGTGTGGAGAAGCAGAAGCGACAAAGCTGGAAGGTGGAACTGGAACGTAAGGAACTGGGGTTGAGCCAAATCTCCGGAAGGCTCCTCTATGGCTTTCGGTCGGAAAATGATAAAGGAGAGCAAGAAAAACTGCGGACGATGGTTGACGTGGTTGCCATTAGAGGAAGGAACGAATCACGGGTATGACACCAGATCGTCGGGCTGGCACCTGTGAAATATATGTTTGACGGGGAACCGTAGGTTCAAGTAAGCTCGTGTTCGTGCGTCAGCATTGGTGTAGGCAAAGGCGACTGCACGGATTCTTGGCTCGACGATGTAACAGTCCTAAAGCATAGAGGAACGGTAGATGGACGTGATGAACCCGAAATGGGCAAGGAAAGATCATCCGTGGATGAGGAGAATGGTAGGTCTTGTGACGTTGGCGAGAAACCGGCAGGAGGCGGAACGGGTGTGTGCGGAAAGGGAACGCAAGATCCGAGATGGAGCATAGCACTTAGTGTGAGTGACCCTGGAAGGGGAACGGTAGTTGGGAGAGATTCCAAAGAGATGTCCTTAGAGCAACTTGCTCTGAACGGGTGAAGAGGAGCTAGCTGTCCATGACAGGAGGATCTTCCATTGGTTTCGAGGTACCAGTGGGGAGCGGAATGGCTGCCAATGAGGTAGGAATGAAGGCATCCTCCATCCGCGGGACGGCGGTATGCGGAATGGAACCTGGAATCCTGTCCGGAACGTCGAATAGGGATGCTCAAAGAACGACCACGCGTGGCCATCACCCTAGGAGAAATGATGCCGACAGGATGCTGCACTAGAGCTTATATAAGCTGGCCCAAGCCCGCACATGCTCTATACCGTACGAGCCCGGCAGGGAAGACAACACTATAACTTCTAGGCGAATTAATGCTCAAAAGTGGGCATTACCCATTAAACAGGTAATGTATATTTCATCGGCAATAAAAAAGGCACTTTACTTATGCTGTCTAGAAACTTTTGCAAATTATATGCTACACAAGATAATAGCACGGCATTGAGCAGTTTTTTTCCTGCAGAGTAAATCCTCAAAAACAGGGTCTTAAAAGAAATGGAAAATTGGGTCGGAAATCATTGTTCATATACGAGCGATTTTATACGAACCAAAAGTGAAACAGAACACCTTGTATTGTCGCCCCCTTTCAATCACGCACACCAACAGCCAACTGTCCCTTCCCCCACCCCTCATTACACCTTAAAAATTACTGCAATTTTGGTCTTATAAAAAATGTGGAAATATTATCCTAGTTGTATCAAGAGTTCTGTTTACTGACAAAGCACTGACAGTAAATGAATAGCGTCTCCACAGAATAGTTTGTGTCACAAGTCCATTGTCCCAGAAACAAGCATCAGCTAGAAGCAACATGGCTTGGTTAGCTTAACTGAAACCAAGTCGACTGGCAGACCGAGCATTAACGACCATGCACTGCTCCTAGTGCCAGTTTCACGTACGGATCGATCAACCGATAATCGTATCGGCATTAGTCAATATTTTTCATCTCATAATTGGATCCATTTACTTGTCAGACGCTGATGTTAGCTTCGCTACCAAACGTGCCTTAGGCACTTGACGCGCCGAGTTTCAGTTTCCAAAATCGCTTCGGTTCGACAGGGGTAACTTCAAGAACACACCATTTCCACATCCAGTTTTGTTAAGTACTAATACTAATAGTGATTGACCAAATCCAAACTGGAACTGAAGCCGGATCTTTAGGATTCGACAAAAATTTTCAATGTCAAGACGATTTTTCAATAAGTTTGTTAATGTTTGTCCGATTTCAACATTCCAATATACCACTCAAAGCGTTTTTTCATCAGCTTCCCAATGGAGCTAATTTCAGATGGCGAGCATAAACTGTTCATTTCGCCCTTGTCATAAACTGTTTAGAAGTTATGAGGCAAAAACCAATAAACAAATTGCAAAAATGTGTACTCGAGTCTTTTAAACTTTACACAATTTACTACTTTACTCAGATGGAGAGAAAACTTAGTTCGTATAAAATGAAAAGGGCTGAAACAATCAACAAAGGTTTTATTTTGGATTCGGTTAGGATCCGGATTCAATTCTCCAAATCTTATAAATTATCCGTATCCGATCCGGATTTGGTAAAAGTAGATTCGGTCGATGCCTAAATCATAACATTTTGTAACGCCTTGAAATAAAAAATTGTAATTATAATTTTATGTTCTGCTATTAGAAGTAACACAGATAATAGTGTTATATTTAATAACTATGAAGTGTATTACATTTTTCTTGATTAAAACGAATACAGTATTGGATAGGCATTACAATTATCTACATCGGATCGGATCAGCAAAACCCCGTCGTCGACGATCTGTAGTTTCTCTGGCTGGCAGAGGGAGTACAGCCTCAAACATTTCCATTAGGTCATGCAAATGTAAACAATACTGTTAGGTTTACGGGTGGGCTTTTACATACTAGACAACAAGGCATTTAATACTCACAGTTCAAAGGCAAACACTCACTTTCACTACAAAAACATAACAAATTTTCAAAAGCTTTCTGCATCAAGCTTAAAGACAGTCAAAGAACTTGTCACATCTTGCTCACTTGAACACGAGCCAAACAAGATTTAAAACCGGTGGTCGCTGTCACCTCCAGTATGTCAGTACCTACTCCATGCACTATTCACCAAAGAGATCACTAGTCATGAGGTGTGCCACAGTCGGGTTGGAACAACCCTACATATTCATACAGGGAATCATTTGGCTTTCAAAATGCCGAATAGCCATCAACACAAGACAGCGTAGATGTTTGTCACTAACTGAGTTAGATTTTATCCAAGTTTTAGCAGCATTCCATCTAATCTCATGTTTTGATTCCATGCAATGCACAGCGATGCCGTTGTCAGCCGCACAATTTCGCACATTCCCAATGTGTTGTGCCAATCTTGTACGCACTCCCTTTCATCTATGTAGGGAAAGCACAAAAGAGAGAGCGTACGAGATTGGCAATACACACTGGGAATGTGCGAAATAGTGCAGCTGACAACGAGATCGCTGTGCATTGCATGGAATCAAAACATTAGATCAGATGGAATGCTATTGCAACATTGATAAAATCAACTCAGCTAGTGACAAACATCTATGCTGTCTTGAGTCTAAGGCCATTCAGTATTTTGATAGCCAAAAGATTCCTCTTATGAATGTGCAGGGTTCTTGCAACCCAAATGTGGCACACCTCATGAGTAGTAATCTCGCTGGTGCACTGAGTAGGCGGTGGCAGATCGGGGCGACTAGTACATGGAGTAGGTGCTGGCATACTGGAGGTGACGGCCTCCGCAGGTTTTAAATCGAATGCCAATGAACTTTTTCAAGATATTTAGTTATATTTTATTTTATTCAATAGACCAAAATTCTTTAAGATGAAAAACTCTGAAGCTCTACGAGCTTATGTCAAACAAAAAGAAAAAAATTGCTAATATGGCTATGTATGTTATCTTGTACAGAAAGTTTTAAGTGGATTAGCTAGGGGCTTGAAATTTGCACGATTGAAAAGCTTGTTTCAAGCTGTTTTAAGTAAGTACTATATGAAACAAAAATCCCTAAATCTTAAGTGAAAATACCAATGTTAGTGACAGCATGAAAAAGTGAGACCTGCAACAATAATTTAATGTACCCATACACTCCCGAAAAACCTAATGTTTTAATTTTGCTTATCCTTCCTTACGTCTCCGAAATTCTAACAAATCTACTGCTGGTTAAGGTGTACCGAGCCTGATTCTTAACAGATATTTGTGGTATTCGCAGAAATAGGGACTGGTAACTAAAACCCAGATATATCACCGAAGATATTTTTGCTTCTAGTCAACCGATTTTGATATTTGAATACACTACTTTGTAGGGTTTTTTTTGCCAGTTTTCCAATGGTCCAACCAACAAGTTGCTATCTCTAACTGTTTATAATTAACTAGGTAAAATGTTTAAGATTACAAGGGTTTTTTTGTTTAAAAAAAATTCTTTTGGATAAGGCAATACAATGTTCCCAGAATTTGACAAACACAAACTGATGCATGGATCATTATACATTGAGTGGTTTTTAAAATATTGTTTTAGCACAACAAGTTGGGTAGCAGATGGTGTTTGACTGATTAAAAAAAAATTGTTTGCATTGGACTGGCTAACTATAAGCAAGCCATTACCAACTCTTTTAGGCTTTGTATTAAAAATTTAAAACTGCTTTTATTATTAAAATGATTGATTTTAAAAGGTAGTGTTTAATACCTTTGTTTTTGAAGTTTTCACGTAGGTTTGCTTCGTTTGTCCAAAATGATTTTAGAATAACACAGTAATATTAATTTAAGCCAATATTTTTTAAGTAATTAAGTGTATTTATGCTTGCTTTGATTTGTTTATTTATGTAATGATTTCAAATATAATATTTTTAAATAAATGTTTCAGTAGTAGGTTAGTTTGGAATTGGGCTCGGTTATTGGGATTCGGTATCGACAATCAGTACCGGGATTTGTTATCAGCCAGTCAGCTACAAGTCTCTGGCTTTGCTGTTTTCCTGGCATTAAACTAAAACTATTGGCTTAGGATCGGTTCGGGCAGGTGGAAAAAAGCTGCCTCCTTCTTTCTTGTAGGTATTTCTATGTAACCAGCGTGCAAAACAGTTTGTGTCAGTGGCAATTAGGCAAACATAATGTCAGACTCGAGCAGAAAGACAACACAATATGCTCAACACAACTCACTGAAAAAATTCTTCACTTGGTGTTTTGGGCTGTTCTAACTTCTTCCAATCATGCCACTGTTCATCAGACATACCATCCTGGAAGACGCATGTTCCATTCATTGCCATGAAGCCAGATATTGATGTACAATTTTTAACATCGTAACGCCGACAAGCTGTAAAGTTATTTAAATACAAGTAAATCACGCAATACACATCATATTGGTAAGCAGTCAATAAATAATAAGGCTTAATTTTATAAACCCAATAAACACCGAAAACCAGGCCTATAGGTTGGATGAAGCAGACAGTTTACAGCATGGGGGAAAATTTGCCATTAGTGGCTCTCAGCCGTTAATTGTTATTACATCTACCAGGAATAAAACAGAAAACAAGAATGAGTCTGCCTAATCATTGTAACTTTGTAAGGTGCATGTAATTTAATATGCTACGCTAACACCAGAATATGCAGCAATATTGCGCACTAGTGTGCGCATAAGTATGCAAAATATGAACATTGGATCGTACATGAATGCGCCGAGTTACCGACAATTGAACCTGAAAGTTATCATGCAAAGCTGGCATGTGCCTCTCCAGCATCGTTCTATTTGATTGTTGGCTAAGGTAACATACAAACGACTGATCATCCATTTGATTTCTTTTCATCAAAACCCCATTATAATTTCTTTTATTAAACCCCATTATAATGACTAGCCACAACGCTCTCCTCGCTCGCTCTGTTGGTGTCATCTCGGTTCGCTCGAGGTGGTGTGCATGAACAACTATGACGTCATGAACAAACATCATAGGGGTAAAAAAAAAACCTTGACGTTTTGTTGAACCTCTACATCTGAATGGAACAAAACTCACTCGGGTCACGTCGGTAACATGTCTGGGTGTAGTACTGAGTAGAGATCTGTCGCATGATTTACATGTGCGAAAAGTCCGGTCAGAGGAGTGAAGAAGAGCAACGCCATCGTGCACACCTTTGCCTCCTCTCCTGAGGAGGTGAAAGTGCATCTGCTAAGGACTAGAGCTATGGCGCTGTACGGTCTTGTAACTTGCTGCAGCTATTCTAGGGTGACAATGAACTGTCATTGGTATATCATGGGGCCATAAAACAGGCTCAACTGTTGTCTCGATATACTCACAACCATCAAGCTTGCAGAGATGGAAACCTCCTCGCTCTAGAACTTGCCATGCTTTTACAACAGGCTACGCTGCGCAGTAATGTATTGAACTCCAACAATGCCCTGATTATTGCTTGCAGGGGGGGAGGGGGGGAAACCAATGATTGGGGACAAGGTCTTGGTGCAGTTGTTGCAGAAGATCTGGGAAGATGGTGCGAGATCCGTACCCCCCACGACTTATGGCTGTTGAGGCAAAGGGGCCCATGACCATATACAGGGCATCGCGGTGTTGCAAGCGATCAGCGACTTGGACCGAGGTCCACCTTGAGTGTATTGCTTGTTTTGATAATTTTGCTGTTTCTTTTTGTCTCTCCCAAACCCCAAATGTACTTCGTTGTACGGAGTAGAATAAATAATTAAGTTTTTTCCGCGTATTTGTGGGTCATAATAACAAGTTACAGCGATGAAAATACTCCTTACCGAAGCGCAATTTAATTTATCTTTCATTTGGACCAACTCCCATCTTTGTAGGTGCCTTGGTTCCACAGGAGTAGAGGTACAAACACGCACGCACGCACGCACATCATACATTTTTAATGATGTAGATCACTCTTATAACAATAAACCTGTTATAACAACGATTCTTTTGAGGTTCTTCCAAGCCACCATATCGGTTCGCGGCCTTGCAAAGACATACGTGTATTAACCTCAGCCCAATTTATCATAGCCAACGCTTAATTTTGTAGGTATGATGGAAGTCTTCCCTCGTACGACAGTCAATGTAGGATTAAAAGAAACAACAGTACAATAGTGATATCACATAGTAAAAATAGCTAAGATTCCGTGACCAAGTTGGAACCGTCTTTCATTGAGATTATGTCAACATGACTAGAACTAATGAACTCCAGATCACAACTCCACAACTAAACAAAAACCTTAACACTAGAAACATCGCAGTATAATAGCATTTCATCAGTGACTTGATTTTAAGATCCAGACAGGCACACTTTTACTCACTTATTCATTTACATGGATCCTTTGCGCCCATGCCTACCTCTTCAGCTGACGCAAGCTAATGCTACCTTATGACCCGTCATGAGGAATTCAATTTTTTTATTTTTCATTTTTTTGACCAAGACGGTAAATTTCAGTTTAAACGAGTGACTGCTTACATTCATGTAATGCTGTATGCGGTTATGAGCTTACTTTGAAGTCTTCATTCTTCGTATGAAGAAACGAATTGGGGCAATTGCGTCATATGCATGGTGGTTGGATGAGTTGCAAGTCTCCTACAGGCATTTCAAGTGCGTTTAGGAAATACATGCGTCGACTTAGGAGAACAGAATAAAAACAAGTTTCAACACTAGGAGATCAGCATATATAGAAACATGGAGCTAGGAGTAATGGAGCAAAAACGTTTTCATACTGGCTTTCATAACAAATAACCCATTTTTTAATAGCCAGTAATTTGGATACAACGTACAAATTACGTTTAGTTTAGTCCTTTTTGAAATGCCATGAACTGGACCATGGCTATGATTGACGTATTTTAAGTAACTCACAGACTGCTTTATTATTCAGCACTCATGACTTACAGGGAGCACTAAATGCTTTCAATTTACAGAACACTCACCTGGAGAATTCCATGTGTTGCCGCAAGAATTCCACGGTAATTCAGATGCAAAGGAGGAGACGAGGTAGATGAACGTCCATGCAATAATCATATTGTAGTATACTCCAACGAGCCCCGACACAATAAACATGCCGTAACCAAGACCTTAAAAGTATCAAAAAGATATTTTAGGTCCATACATGTAAAATAAACTATTTCTTTTACAGACGAAGTTCAAAAGTTAGTATCAGGTGATCAGACATTTTTCAAAATTTTATTGTTGACTGGTAATGGTCACGCAGTTCAGTACACAATTAACTGTTTCAACCAAAGATTGACATAATGTAACTAAGAATTCAACTAATCAATATTGCCTTGATATAAAAAGCTCAAAGCTCTAAGTAACTTAGCAAATTTCTGAAAGATTCCCACCAAGTTACAGCTGTTTAAAAGTCGCTATATTTAAGACGAAAAGCTAATGCCAGTTCAACAATTAAAAGAAATTTCTAAAAATGCTTACTGCACCATTTTCCACCGTTTCTTTTAACATTAGAATCTTAGTCAGTGGGATTAACTTGGATTTTGATATCAGACATCCAAATGGCAAAAACTAGGCGGGACTCCTTAACAAGATTTGATCTCACGTTTTCATATTATAGTATTCTGAAATTAAATTGTCAGCGATTCAACCCCGATTTTTTTTTACTTTTCAAGTAAAAACATTAACGCACCTTTATGTTGCTGCACAAAGCTTAAATCTTCTAACAAGTTTTGTTTTGTTTTACAATTGATATTCTATGATCGATATCTTCTTTGCATTGTTTACAATAGTCGTGCACAATATCGTCACAAATTTTCCTAACTGTCGAAAATCCTGACTGTCGAAAAGATATTGTGCCGACAAATGTCTTTATCTTTTGAAATTGTGCGCGACTAGTGTAAACAACGCACTGGAATTTACAAAGTAAGCGGTGTGACGTTTTAAAATTTGTATGTTTTGTGTTTCGAAGTTTATAGTTTTCTCTTTATTTTAAATTGGTTTACACGTTAACTAAAACAAATTCTTCCTTTCAACCATCTTTGCCATATTGTCTGCTTACACACTTCACTACTTTTTTACAGCTCTTGTTTCAAACGAAAGTGCTGTGGTTTCAGATCTAAAATTAGCATTAACAATTTGCATCACAAATTAACTTTTTCTGTTTTCATTTTCTAGGACATTTTCAACGTTTGAAAGGTTCTGTACAAACCACGACCTTTTTTATTTCTTCTATCATCAATCTGGTACGTACCTTGAAACAACGGGCTAATTTTCCATATAGTAATTGGTCCTTCACTTGCATATTGACCGAACGCGAGCTCCAGAAAAAACAGGGGTAATCCGGCTGTAAACAGCATGATAAAGTAGGGTATGAGGAATGCACCTGAAAAGAGAAAAAAAAAGTAATGATAAAAAATTAGGAAAAAATTTTTATATCACAAGACTGCCCACGTCAATTAAACGAGAGCACTTCCGTAAATGGCCTACAAAACGCCCACCTCTCTAAAATGCTGAAGGTGAAAATAGTGAAACAGCCAAACTGTTTTAGAAAATACTGTAGTGAACTAACAAC
>JAHWFP010025305.1:32497-53538 GCA_023313725.1 Lithobius niger
TTGACATAATGTAACTAAGAATTCAACTAATCAATATTGCCTTGATAGAAAAAGCTCAAAGCTATAAGTAACTTAGTAAATTTCTGAAAGATTCCCACCAAATTACAGCTGTTTAAAGTCGTTACATTTAAGACGAAGAACTAATGCCAGTTCAACAATTAATAGAAATTTCTAATAATTGTTTACTGCACCATTTTCCACTGTTTCTTTTAACATTAGAATCTTAGTTAGTGGGATTAACTTGGATTTTGATATCACACATCCAAATGGCAAAAACTAGGCAGGACTCCTTAACAAGATTTGATCTCACGTTTTCATATTACAGTATTCTGAAATTAAATTGTCAGTGATTCGACCCCGATTTTCTTTTACTTTTAAACTAAAAACATTAACGCGCCTTTATGTTGCTGCACAAAACTTAAATCTTCTAACAAGTCTTGTTTTGTTTTACAATTGATATTCTTTGATCGATATCTTCTTTACATTGTTTACAATAGTCGTGCACAATTTCAAAGGAAAAATATATTCGTCGGCACAATATCGTCACACATTTTCGATGGTCAGACCCCAGTCAATCCCGAGTGTCGAAAATGTGTGAAGATATTGTGCCGACGAATGCCTTTATCTTTTGAAATTGTGCACGACTAGTGTAAGCGGTGTGACGTTTTAAAATTTGTATGTTTTGTGTTTCGAAGTTTATAGTTTTCTCTTTATTTTAAATTGGTTTACACGTTAACTAAAACAAATTCTTGCTTTCAAATCTAAAACAAATCTTTGCCATATTGTCTGCTTACACACTTCACTATTTTTTTACAGCTGTTTCAAAAGACATTGCTGCAATTTCCGATCTAAAATTAACATTAACAATTTGCATCACAAATAAACTTTTTCTGTTTTCATTTTCTAGGACATTTTCAACTTTTTAAGGTTTTGTACAAACCACGACCTTTTTTATTTCTTCCATCATCAATCTGGTACGTACCTTGAAACAACGGGCTAATTTTCCATATAGTAATTGGTCCTTCACTTGCATATTGACCGAACGCGAGCTCCAGAAAAAACAGGGGTAATCCAGCTGTAAACAGCATGATAAAGTAGGGTATGAGGAATGCACCTGAAAAGAGAAAAAAAAAAGTAATGATAAAAAAATTAGGACAAAATTATTATTTCACAAGACTGCCCACGTCAATTAAATGAGAGCACTTCCGTAAATTCCCTATAAAACACCCACCTCTCTAAAATGCTGAAGGTGAAAGTAGTGAAACAGCCAAATTGTTTCAGAAAATACTGTACTGAACTAACAACATTATAAAACGAATATGACACTACACCACAAAGAGGAACAAAAAAAGTTTCTCGTTTGAATTTTCGGTGGAAAAATAGCAGCATGTATACATGCGAGGATGGAATGAGTACTAATGTCTGCCCTCATCCACTTTCATCGCAAGGAAACGGGGAAACGAGACGAGTTGTACATCACTGAGCTGTTGTTGTTTTTTTTTAAATTTGCTGCATAGTTGTTCTCACCACTGATCCTGTTTTTTGTTCCTCTTTGTGGTGTAGTAGTGTCAAATTTGTTATATAACAACTTAAATTGTTGTTTTCCACTGAAAATTAAACAAAATCAACTCTCGCCCAACCTGGTTCATGATCACGAACTCCTGCACCTTTTGCTCCAGGGCAGAAGTAGGCATCAGAACACGTGGATAAACTCTCCTTGATGGAAGGTAAGCACTTTTGCTGCTGTTGAAGCGTGAAATCGCCTCCCATACTGTAGTTACGAAGGTCTGTGTGGTCAGAAATTAGTTTTAACCGTGACTTAAACACCTTTTATTTGATTTTTACAATTGGATTTTGGAGGAGTGGGGATATAATTTTAACTTTGTACATAAATGAGAATAAAGACATTTGTTAATGCTAGATTAAATCCAGATCAAAAAGCCTACTCGAATGATTGCATATAATCTCCGACTTTTCCGTGATGGCGTAACTCCCTGCCTGAACAGAAACAAGCTTAGAAAATGGGTTGTGTTATTTCACAACCGCCAAAGATGTTTGCCAAATTTACTGCATTGGCCTATGGGCTTTTAATAAGCGATATACGTTAAACACCCCATTAATAACCTACTTACCTGTCTTTAGTTTCACAAGGGCTTGAGCAAAGTAGGTAGGTATAACATTACTTACATTATAAAAGCCAGTTACAATGTTTCGGCACTGTTATTTCCACCATGCAATATTAAATAAGAACGAGATTAGAAAACAAACTCGTTTGATGTAATCATGTAAGGTAAGGTTTAACTGATCCGAAGTCAAAACAGCAAAGGAACACAAACTTTCCTGTAAGGTTTCAGATACTGCAGTGATGCTGTACTGTTTAGTCCACATGAAACCTTACTGCTGGACTCAAATGCACGATGCATCAACTAATGATTGGTGCATTCTGTTGCCTAAAAAACATCACTGGAAAATATTTATAATCCGATTGTCTTAGTGTGCTTAGCATAGCTCGACAGGTAATTCAGGATTCATGTTAGTCCTTGAAAACCTGGAAAGGTCCTGGAAAGAAATAATGAAATTCCATGCCTGGAAAAGTGCTTAAAAATATTGAAAAATGATATGTATATATATCATCATTAAGGTGATGAACGGAATGTAGACGACGTGACTTTAGAACACTGAAAAAATTTAGCCAAGAAAGTAGTCGGGTGTGTAGCCTTACATTCTTCTTCTTTTGTTTGGGAATGAAAAGGTTTGAACTTTGGGTTCTGGCTTTAATTGTATTTACGTGTATAATGGTTGCATTACATACAGCAATAAGGTTTCACATGGACTAAACAGTACAGCAACATTGCAGTATCTGAAACCTTACAGGAAGGTTTGTTTGTGTTCCTTTGCTGTTTTGCCTTCGGATCAGTTAAACCTTACCGTAAGCACCAAACGAGTTCGTTTTTGTTTACTAATTCATCCTACTTTAGGGTATAATGCAGTTCAGATTAGCTTGTTTTAATGGTTTGTATCTTTATCAATTACATTTTCACAAACCAATGGAAACAAACCCTTTAATCTTCAGTCTACGTCTTAATTTCAGCCGACATTTGCTGATTGGTATTGTTGAATAATAACAATGTTTAAAACAATATAAAACAATCATCCGGTCGTTTAGCGCTCCCTAACCTTGACTATTAGAAAAGGCCTTATGGAAAGGGCACATCCACAGAGCAATACCTGTAGGTACAATGAGCTAAGAACTAACTTTATAAGACAAATAGTTTGACCAGTAGCGAGCATAGCAGGAACATGTCGTGCCACAAACAAGAAGCAGCAGCAGCACAAGCCAAAAATGAAACTTAAGTTCAGATCTCCGAGGTGTCAAATCAGAAATTAATACAAGTTTGGACACATGCTCGCCATGGCCAACAAAGCTTTATTGAGTGGAAAATTGAGTGGAAAATATTGAATGACAGCAGAGAAATTAAGCATCAAAATTTCAGCTTTAACATGGGAGGTTGAAGTCAAACCGTACAGTAAAGGCTACCTACCATCTTTACTAATAAGAAGAAAGGTGGCCTAACAAGGCCACTCTATCCAACACAAGATGGCTTGGGCCAATGCACACAATATACAATATCAACTGGGCCATTTCACACACCACCAATTGAGTCAATGCACACACCACCAATTGGGCCAATTCACACACCACTAATTGGGCCAATTCACACACCGCTAATTGGGCTAATTAACACACGACCAAATCGGCCAGTGAGTACGCCACCAATGCAATCATTTAACTGAGCTTAAGCACTATTCGGACAAAAGGGAGGTGATGATATTCATCTAGTGCACACCACGTAACGCGAATACAACAGCTACGGCCAACTTCTTTGCACTTGGCTTACAACTGTTCTGAGGCCTGGTTAGATCTTCACAAAAGATTTGAAAAATTGCTACAAATTTTGTCACTGGAATGACACTTCTCATATACTGATAATCGGTGAGTACAACGGTAGTTGATCGACATTTTCACTATAAGCGCTACAATATACGACAAACGAAGATCCCCTTGAATTTTCAGTGAAATTAGGCGCCATTCACCTGCCTCAGACACCGTAAATACACACACAACACGGGCGTTGTTACATTGACGTCGTCATAAATTCGAATCTTACGCTGTTGGAGGAGGGGGACCGCTAATCGATATATCGCTTTTCTGCAGACCACACTTTTCTTCTAGCTTGGTGGCTAGCTCCAGCCTCACCATTACATCAATTGCGTCGTACGAAGCTCCTGAAGGTTCATGAGGAGAACTTGTTGCTAGGTGAGCTTCGAAATGGCCAGCAAGGACTCGAATGCACGCAGGTGTGATTCCTGTTTGGTGTTGGAGGACAGAAGCACAGAGGACTTCTCCCAGTTAGTGGGGTGCTTGGTTTTCCTGTGGTGTTTTGAGATGCTATAGAGCTTATTCCCTTTACGAGTGGCCCGCACATGCTGTCGGACCCTGACCAGCACTTTTCTGACGTCTCCTCAGTGTAAACCTGGTTACACCTCTAACACAGAACATAATATACCACCTCACTTGCTTCTTTCACCTGGTCAAGAACTGTTGTGTTTCTCTCTTTGTTCGTGCTGTGAGGAACCTTCGTTGGGGTACGGTGTGGAATGTTCTTCTGGGGAGGGGGAGAGG
Source organism: Lithobius niger (assembly GCA_023313725.1). Taxonomy (NCBI): domain Eukaryota; kingdom Metazoa; phylum Arthropoda; class Chilopoda; order Lithobiomorpha; family Lithobiidae; genus Lithobius; species Lithobius niger. Next base: position 37,182 of record JAHWFP010025305.1, read on the forward strand.
GATGTCTTGCTTTTGTCTTTGCTTCTGGTCCTGTAACTTTGGGAAAGAGGGAGGTGGAGGGGGGGTTTCTTAATGATGGGGGTCTGTCAACCCCTTCCCAACCTCGACAGACTCCAGCGTTGAACCCCCCCCCCCCCCATCTCTTCTTCTGCCTCGCCCTGCTTCCCACAGTTATGAAACCAGATGCAAAGGCAAGATCCCCTCACCCCTCTAGAGGACCATTCCAAACTACCCCCAACCAATGTCTCCCACAGCAAGACCAAGAGATAGAAACAGTTGTCCCTCGCCAGGTGGGAGAAGCAAGTAATGGTATATTGCATCCCTTGTGATGCGAGCGGTGCGACCAGGTTTACATTGTAGTGAGGTTCAGAAAAGTGCAAGCCAGGATCTGATGAACGTTGGGGCCACTCGAAACTCAATGGCATGTCAGACCTCCACAGGAGAACCAAGCGCCCCATTGCCTGGGAGAACACTTTTGTGCATTTGTCCTCCAACACCAAACAGAACAAGTTGCTTTAGCAACATCTGCAGGAAGAACATTCCAAGGATTTACAATGCGGTGGCATTCTGGCAGTCCCTTCCCATCGGCTTTATTACCAATTTTAGGTTATATGGCTCCTTGTTTGTTTGTGTTCCCTTATTTGGAAAAAAACTAATCTGTATTACTTAATCCATGTAGGATTGTGTATGTCAAGCAAAGTCCAACCTTACCCTTCTAATTTCGAGTGAATCGAGGTTCAGAATATTTAAACGTTACTTCTAAGTCTTGTCTTTTAAGGAGTTAAAGACGGAAAGCCAAAGGCTCAACAAGAGTTAAATAAATACAGATGCAAACCTATTTACGTTGCCTTTTGGACTTATACACTATGTCGGACTGCTTGAGTGGGGAATCGAACCCACGACCTTCGAAACCAAATGCAGAGGTCCTACCGCTGAGCCATATACCACGGCCGTGTCGGTATGGCTCAGCGGTAGGATCTCGGCATTTGATTTCAAAGGTTGTGGATTCGATTCCGCGCTCAGGCAGTCCGACATATAAGTCCAAAAGGCAACGTTAATAGGTTTCCATCTGTATTTATTTAACTTGTAGTTTAAGCCTAGCAAAGATTTGTAAAAGTTCACTGGACAGACTCAATGCTGGTAATGTGCTTTATCAAATGCTTTATCAAATGCGGTGACCAGACCTAATTTGCATGTTCCAAAATTGGCGTCACAAACACTTTAATGCGTTAACGCTAACTAAAGTTTTAACATCACCCGACGTAAAGCATCGTTTAACTGCTGTGCAGTCTTGGCAATGTGGACACAGTGAGACCTGCTCTTAAGGTCATAAGTAAACCACACACCCAAGTCATTGACCTCGGTAACATAATTAAGTACATTTTTGTGTAGTAGATAGTCCATCCTGATATTTTTTGGCCCAATGTGGAAGGTCTTACATTTTGGGCTTGATAGTGGTAAATTCCACGTTTCAGACTAGTGTTCCAACTCAAGTACTGATGAGGATAATGCCGAGTGATCCTGCATATTTTTTATTATATTATAAAACTTAACATCGTTGGCAAATTTTTGAGTTATGACACACAGTTTGTAACCTTTAGATCGTTGATGGAAATGAGAAACAAAGAGTAATCCTAATACTGACCCTTGCGGGACACTGCTAGTGACCATACCCTCACTAGAAGCAGAATTGTTTTGCTCTACCTGAGAGAAAATCATTTATCCATCTAAGGGAATGGCCGCCAATTCCATGTATGACAAGTTTAGTTTCCGATGCAACATGGATCCCCATTCTCCTTTAGTCATCAAGACAGGAGAGCAGTTGTAATACTGTAGACCTCCCGGGCATAAAGCCAAATTGATCATCCGACAAAAGACGAAGGGATAGAAGATAGGCCATTACCAAAATTCCTAATAATGCGTTCAACAATTCTGCCCGGAACAGAAGTCAGTGAAATGGGTCTACAATTTAGGGGGTTGGCTATTACCCTTGCTAGCTCGCACCAAGTCGGCAGTTTACCAGTTAAAAGCGATTTGCTTAGAATCACAGATAAAGGCCCACTTAGCCCATTAGCACGTTTTTTATAGATTGTCGAGGAAAAGCTGTCAGGTCATATGATATTACTAGGCCTACTCCATAATAGGAACATCGGGATGGTTGGTGAAAATGGTCCGAAGTCTCGTCAAACAATTATTATAATGAGACTCCATATAAAGAACATTTTGCCGGCCCTCGGTCTGGCCGGCTAAAAATGGTTTCTTTGTGTCTAAAACATACTTGACCTGATAATTTAGCATCACATTCCTCGAATGTGATGTTCCCCTGGAGGTTTCTTCCGGTGCGCAGCCGCCTGCTTGCATGCCCCCTACCACGCATGCCCGTGGTAGTCCTCCCTTATAAAAGCGACAGCGCGCACGCTATCGGCATTCATTTTACTCTCAATGTGTCAGGTGGTGACTCGAGAGGGGAGGCAGGGCGGGAGTTAGGTTAAGTATGTTTTAGGCACAAAGAAACCATTTTTAGCCGGCCGGCTGGGGGCCGGCAAAATGTTCTTTCTTTGTTGCCAAAACATCTTAACCTGATAATTTAGCATTATCAGTAGACCTCGTCACTTTCGGTGGCGGGCACCGTCCTGACGAGCGCCCCGGGGTGCAAGCAGGCGTTCCCCCAAAAACTTTTTATCTGGAAGAGAAAAATTTGCACTTTATTCAGAACAGATGATAACAGGAAGTTGGTCTCTTTTGTAGGATTTGGTGGCCCTGAAAAGGACCGTTGTTTGGGTCTTGCTTCCTTCTGGATGGCTTGCTTCCATCTGGGTGGCTTGCTTCCTTCATGGATGGCTTGAGTCTACGTGCTTAATGGGGGGTTGACCATAGTTCTGGCTGTGGCGATTGGTACCAGCCGGTGTAGTACTGATTCTTCTCTTGAAATATCCCTCAGATAGTGGGAGGTGAAGGTTGTTTGGTGGCGCCAGGATGCTGCTGCTAGGATTTCTTCTATTGGGATGGCATTGTGGTGGGCCCATGATGTGGAGACAGCTCTTACTTCGTGCGCCGTCACTCTCATGCTCTCATTCGGAGTTTTGTCATAGGCTGCTTTAATTGTTTTCTTAATCCATTTTGATACCATAGTTGCTGAAGTTTCACCAAATGGAGGATCAACTGGGAGAAAGAGTTGGTTCCTTCCTCGGCGGATGTCTTCATGACGTGTCCGGGCTAGGTAGAAACGTAAGGCTCTGACTGGGCATAGGAGGCGTTCAGGTTCGTTTCCAACTAGGGGTGACAAAGCTGGAAAAGTGATTGGTTTTGGTGGTTCCGAGGGTTTCTGTGTTTTGGCTCTGAATGTTGATCTTGAGTATAGCATGACAGAGGAGAAGTTGGGGCCAAGGATGCAGTATGCAGGATCTGCTGATAGGGCTTGGATTTCAGAACAGAGAAGGCTGGCAGCTATGGTGATGAGAAAGACCGTCTTGCGGGTCATGAGATGAAGGGAGGTGTCTTGTAAGGGCTCGTATGGTTCGCCCATTAGGGACTGGAGGACGAGAGAAAGGTCCCAGTCTGTTATTGATCTTCTGGTAGTAGGTCTTTCATTTTCGTATGAACGCAGAAGGGCTGAGATTCGGTAGTCATCAAGTAAGTTGGTGTTGTTGGCGGCTTTGAAGACGGTGTTTAGAGCTGAGCGGTATACAAGTATTGTAGAGCCTTTGAGTTTCTCGATGTTGAACAAGTCTCTAAAGAAGTTTAGGAGGGTGGGAAGAGGTGGGTTGATAGGATTAGCTTGTTTTGTGATACACCAACGAATCCATTTAGACCAGTGGCTGTCATACATCCGGTTAGTGGAATCTCTGGTTGCTTTTGAGGCGATGCGTTCGGCCTCTTCTTGATGAATTCCAGCCTTTTTGAGGACTTTGATGATATTAGCCACCCGAGTAGGTTGAGGTTGGGTATGTTCGGGTGTAGCTTTGTTCCTTTCTGTTGGGACAGAAGATCTGGTTGAGAGGTAGACTTATTGGAGTGTCGACTAGAAGTTCTAGAAGGAGTGGGAACCATGCTGCCGATAGCCAGAGGGGGGCTATGAGCAGGAACAAGCTCTGGGTTTCTTGGATTCTTAGAAGAACTTGAGGGAGGAGCTTGAAGGGAGGGAAGAGGTAGGCGAACAGGTTGTGCCACGGAAACGTCAAGGCGTCTACTGCGACTGCTGTTTCGTCCGGAATCGGGCTTATGTAGAGGGAAAGTCTGGCACTGTGCCTCATGGCGAACAGGTCTATCATCGGAGTGCCCCAGATGGTGAAGAGAGATTCGCAGATGGATTTCTTGAGGCACCATTCGCCCGTCGGAGGTTTCTGGCGTGACAGGGAGTCGGCAATCACATTCCTGTTGCCTGGGATGTGGAGAGGACAGAGTGTGATGTTGTGCGGTATGCAGAGGTTGAAGATTTCTGATGTTAGAAGGTGGAGAGATCTGGATTTCGTTCCTCCTTCTTTCTTTATGTAGGCAAGGGCAGACGTGTTGTCGGACTGGACTTGTATTGTCTTGTTCTTGATTTTGGGAAGAAAGTGTTGTAGAGCGAGTAAAATTGCTCGAAGCTCGAGGGAGTTGATGTGATCCGTGCAAGTTGGCGGCCAAAGGCCTGACGTTTCTTGTGTGCCAAGGTGGGCACCCCAGCCGGTTCTCGAAGCGTCCGTGAAGAGGAGCAGCTCGGGATGTGGTTCGTGGAGAGGTTGCGTTTTTGTGAGGTTGGTGACATCTGACCACCACAGGAGGGAGTCCAGAGGAAAGTCGGGGCTGAAGGGGACTTGCTTGTCCGGGAGGTCTGGATTGATTGCCTGGTTGTCTATGCGGTGGTGGTGAAGTGGTCTTACCATCCAACGGCCGTAGGAGACGAGGTTTGCCATTGCATCTATGTTCCCGATGAGAGAGTTTAGTTCCCGAGGAGAAAAGCTTGTTTTCGACCGAAAGTGACGGATGTGGAGAAGGAGGTCTTCTGTCCGTTCCGGAGAGGGAGCAATCCTTGCTGAGTGGAGGTCGAAAGAGGCTCCTAGGAAGGTGAAGATCTGTGCTGGTATTAGGCGGGATTTTGAGTAGTTTTCTTAAAAACCACAACAAAAACACATTTACCACCCCCAAAGAACACAAAAAGGTCCTACACTTGAATTTTCGGTGAGTCTCCTTTCACCTTCATCAGAAGTTGTGCACGAAAATAAATTAAAAGTCACATCACAGCACCGATCTTCTTCCTGACGTTTAAACTCCCGCTAGTCTGCGGAACCACTGATCTGTATGTCACGTGGAATCTGGATTTTATTCCGAAGCCCAGATGGTTTAGCAGGGAAATGGTCTTGTCCTTGTTCCGGACTAATGTGAGAGGATCCGGGTTGTTGAAGGCCCAGTCGTCCAGGTAGGCGTTGGCTTGAATTTCGTTTTGGTGTAGATAAGCCAAAATTGGTTTGAGAACCAATGTGAAAATCCTGGGGGCTGCATTCAGGCCGAAGGGAAGACAACGGAATTCGTAGACCTTTTGGTTGTAGATGAACCGAAAGAGGTGCGTGATTGCCGGATGGAGTGGGACATGTAGATAAGCGTCTTCCAGGTCGATCGAGATTGTCCAGTCGTTTTGCATGAACGAAAGACGGATGGATTCGAGAGTTTCCATTTTGAAGTGGTCATTTGAGATGTATTTGTTGAGAGGTTTCATGTTGAACATCAAGCGGGAGCCTCCTGACTTCTTAGGTCGGGTGAAGATGGAGCTGTAGAAGCCCGGGCCTGGCTTGTGGCATTCCTTTATCGCATCTTTCCGTAGGAGTTCTGAGACTTCGAATGAAAGTTGTTGTGTTGGTGGTGGGGAGAATTTCCAAGGCGGCGATGGAAGGTGCGGTGGTTTTGACAGAAAATCCGGACGAAAGCCGTGTTTGATGATGGAAAGGACTTCTGGGTTCTTTGTTAATTGAAGCCAAGCTGGGAGAAAAAGTCGTAATCTTGCACCGACTGGAAGACAGGTTGGGTGAGAGGCATCATTGTTGGTTCTTACGAAAGTTGGATCTGCCCGCTGGTGACGAGTGGCGGCTACGTCGGTCGGGGGTGGCGGCTCGCTTCTGGTTGCGTTGTCCGGAACGGGAGCGAGGCTGGTCGGTCCGAAAGGGCTGGGGGTTTTTCGGACGAAAGTCATTTTGACGTGGGGACTGTGAAGGAGCTGGCGTCCTGTTCCAGTTGTTCGGGGGAGGACGGGGGTTGGGCTGTTTATTCTTCGAAGCCGGACGAGAGGTAGAAGTGATTTGTTTATACGACTTGGGTTTTTTAGCGATGTCGAGGTGAGGAGCGAGAGTTGGGATGAGGCCCCGGAAGAGCGTGTCCGACTCGTGGATGGGCTGGTTGCGGAGCCGGTGCATCGTGGAAACGTTAGGTTGTTTGCGGACGAAAGAGCAATGTCCCGGAGGAGCAGGGTGTTGTAGAAAAGGGCTCACATAGCCCAGTTGATGGAGTGGCACGTGGCGAAGCTTGCCTTCTGAAAGAGCTGCATTACAAGGGACGAAAGATTGCGTATTTCTTCGGGGCTTGCGTCCGAGGATAATTTTTCGCATAAGGCATTTACCGCAGTGTTGAGGACGTCGGCTTGGGAAGCGGCACGTAGACTTAGCCGGAGACATTTGTCATTTTCGTACAGGACGAAAGTAGGGATGTCAGCTTTCTTCGGGATGGAAAGAGCGGTGCCGAAATCCATTTTCACTTCACTGCATAGGAATTCGCATTCCGGGTACGTTGCAAAGTTGTTCGGGTTCGTGGCGCCGTCGCCCAACGGACGAAAGAAGCTGTTTTCACGGCCTGGACGAGGTGGAGGAGGTTCCTTGTCGAGGACGAGAGGATCACCCTTGCCGAGTAGAGAGCCTTCATTGAGGAGGAGGCAGGTAAGCAGCGTGGTAGACTGCCCGAGAAGGTTGCGGGGTTTGTTGTCTTTGTCTCTAAGGGCAAAGCCGAAGCCAGTTTTCAGCCCACGGTTAACGGCGGGAGCATCGGTCGACTGTGAGGGCTTGAAGAGAAAGAAGTCGGGAATGGTTTCTTCGACCGTCTTGAGAAGCGCAGCTAGCGGAAAAACTTGATCCTCGGCGGCGTTGTCCGGGAAGTGGATCTTCTTGCCGGACGAGGGAGGGATAGCAGGATGCGGAGCTATGGTAGTCGCCGAGGGGGCGGCAAAAGGAGGAGCTTGCGGACGAGAGGGAGAAGATGGCTTGTGTCTCTTCGGGTTGCCGGCGGGCGGCGTCGAGCCGCACTTGTCCGAGTCGCGGCTGGAGGCCGAAATGATCCAAGCTTGCGTGCGGGCGTGTCGGGCGGACGACATGCAGGAGGGAGGCGGCATGGGATTGTCTTGCATCACATGGACCGTTTCCTGGACGATGTGCCGGACTTCGCTGCGGGAGACGCTTCGACCAATCCGGGAGGAGTTGGACGATAAGTCCCAAGGAGAGTTGTGGGCTGGGGAGTGAGAAGCCGTAGCTCGCTGGAGGGATTTCTTGGCTTCACGGTAGACGTCCTTCGCCCGTAGAAAATCTTGTCGTAGAGCCGAAAGATCCATGGGTTCGGCCGACGGGGTGCGCTGGCCGGGTTGCAAGGGAGAGTCCGAGAAGGCGTTGATGCTTGCGAGAGGAGCTTCGGTGAAGGAGGCGGCAGGGATCGGGTCAACGGCGGCGAGGTCAAGGGCGGAGATCCAGCGGTTGCCGAGGCAGAAGCCGGTTGCTTGTGGACGAAGGAGAGCATGAGAGGGAGCGGCGAGCGAAGCAGGAGCTTCGGAAGCGGCGGCCATCATCGGGTAGAATCCAATTTTCCGTGCGAAAGATGGGGGAACAGCGGCGCGAGGTGGCGTGGAGACACCTCTGGAGGAAAATGAATGCCGATAGCGTGCGCGCTGTCGCTTTTATAAGGGAGGCCTACCACGCGCATGCGCGGTAGGGGGCATGCAAGCAGGCGGCTGCGCACCGGAAGAAACTTCCAGGGGAACATCACATTCGAGGAATGTAATGCTAAATTATCAGGTTAAGATGTTTTGGCAACAAAGAAACTATTTTTTTCATTAGTAGTAAAATTAATTTAATGAGAATTTAAGATTTTCAGCTTTATCATGATCATCAATTATGATTTTGCCTTTGTAGTGAAATGGAGGCAGATGGTGCATACATCTTGTTTTTCTTTTTATGTACTTTCTCATTCTTTTTTATAGTTTTAATTAATAATTTACTGCACTGGTTATATTTATTGTAAATTAAACTTATCTCCATTACAAGTTTTGTACTTTTTCCAGAGTCTCTTCTTTTAATAAGATAGCTTTACTATTTCCATAGGCAGTTTAAGGGTTCCATTTCTGCGATATGGTTTTGACTTTTGAGTACGTAGCTGTTTACGTTTACAAGTTGTACAAGTTCGTCTTGGAATGTATTTCACAAAATGTCAACATCCATATCGTTATTTATAATTTTAGTCTAATTTATAGCTTTAGTTTATTTTGAAGTTATTTTAAGTTTATAATACGTAAAGAATTTTGTTTTATTTTAGTATTTATTTTATGACTACGTAATAAAAATATTAATATTTAATTCGATCACGCAATAGTCACTACTACCGAAATGCTCCAAATCTTCAATATCATGCACCAAACGCATATTATCAACTCTACTTAGTCTAGAATTTTCTAGCCACGACTTGGTTTTGTAACCAGCTGCTCAAAAACCCAGTTTCGAAACACAATCCAGAAAAAACTGCTGGCACGACTCGGTATGGTTTGTACAAGGTAGTCCACAAAAAACTGACAACCCAACATTTTCTAAGTCTAACTTTTCTAGTTAGCACCCCTCAGAACCAGGAGAGGACACATCAAATCTAATGAAACGTGAAGTCGATAAATCACCTTATATCACGCTAATTTTCACAATCGCGCGAAATAACAAAATTTCAGCAAATTTTCGATAGTCAGCAGTCCTGGAGGTCAGGCGACTATCATCTTCAGGCTCCACAACAACACAGTTCACTACATCGTATCGACCGTTCGTCTGCTTCGAATATTGGGCGCGGCCTCCGGTATTTGTTGGGTACGTTGCGAATCCGGAGCGCGTTTGCAGTTATTCGTAGGGTTTGTCGCCCACTTCTCTCGGCTGTGGTGTTGAATAGCCAGGGATTCAAGACTTCTCAGATGTATATCACTTCTCGAATTTGAGACTAGGAGCGTTCTTGTTCCTTCCCAATTTATATTGTGCCGAGTTTCCATGTGGTGGACTGCAATGCTGTTCGTTCCAACTTTGTTCCTAGCATCGGCTATGTGATGTTTGACACGGGTTCTAATTCCTTTCCTTGTCTCCCCTATGTAGACTGCACTAAAATAAGCGTGATACAAGGCGATTTATCGACTTCAAAATGAATTTTCACAGTAGACCATGTGATATTTTCAAACTAATGAAACTTGAAAGATTTCTGTCCTCTCCTGGTTCTGAGGGGTTGTCATTTTTTGTGGACCACCCTGTATAGAGATAAGCAGTGTGAACGTTCATGTTCTATGTGAGACTGATGAAGGCAGCAGCTGTAAAAAATTTACACGGTAATAATAAATTCCAGCACTCCATCACATGGGAGAAGACATCGATATTGCTGAAGTCTAACATTTCCAACGAGGTCCACCTCAGAGCACTAGAGTCACTGGCAATAACCAGGCTAACACGTCGGCGAGTGCCACTTATGAACCAAACGGGGCCAACATACACCGATATCGATAGTTTAGTGCATCCGAAGCTGACCAAGAAACTGGAAGACGAGTGGAAGCAGCGAGCCAGACTGGAATATAAATATCAGTGGTCTACGTCATTTTTAAAAACCGGAGACAGCATGTAGTTTTTATCGGTATTGACGCTAGTCAACACTCGGAAGGAGGAGATCGGCTTATCTCCAAAAATTTAGTGAAACAACAGATTGTGCTTCGAGTGGTGGAAAAAGTGCATTAATTCTTATTATGTCGATGAATTTGCACTGTAGTAGGCGGTTGCCTATTTTCCAATAATATTTACCAGAAATTCACAGTTGCAACTACATCAGTGTGGTTTTGTTTCATTTATTTGGTACGAGCGCTATCTTGTTTCGCATTTCTGTTAAGCCAATGTAAAATGAGCCTGTCAATATTTAAAATCAAACTACAGAATAATACAAATAATTTTCAAGGTATTACAGAACTGGTTAATAATCCAGTATGGTACTTAATGCTCAAAAGGCTCTTTTAACAGGTGAACTTGGAATCAAACTACTGAACAGCACAAATAACATTCAAGGCATTCAGTACTATATTGTAATCCAGTCCAGTACTTGAAATCTCAACAGGCCCTTAGTCAGGTAATTTGGAATCAAACTATGAACAATACAAATAATTGTCAGGTATGTCAGAGCTGTATTGTAATCCAGTACAGTGCTTAAAGCTCAAAGAGCCTACAATACGTAATTTTCAAGGTATTTCAGGACTGTATTGTAATGGTGAACAGTACTTAAAGCTCAAAGCATCCTTTAATATAATTTGGAATCAAAACTACTGAATAATACAAGTCATTCTCAAGATATTTCAAAACTGTACAGTATTATAATCCAGTAGGTCTACGGTGTTCAAATAGCATTTTAATCAGGTTATTTTGGAATCAAAGTATTGAAAAATATAGAGACCAGCAATCACGTTTCACTAATGTGAACACTGCCAAGGTAAAAAATGTCACCATTATGAAACAAATACAAATGAGGCATCTACAGAACGGAAATGTGAACTCGCTTTAATGGGGGTCAATTACAAGTTTAGGGAAAGAATGTGGAAAAATACTTACCACCGCCATTGCTGTAGACGAGGTAGGGGAACCTCCAAATATTTCCGAGACCAACAGCGTAGCTAAGTATGCTTAGAATGAACTCGAGTTTACTTGACCAGTTGCCCCGTTCCTTGTTCTCGTCATTTGAGCCAACGGTCGATGCAGATGGTACTATGTTAATATTTAAATTGATTCCTTCGAGCGGGGGCTTCATGGCACTGCAAATTTGGGACTGTTAAGAGTTACCACTGGAGAAATACCAGTTAAGAGAAAACCAAATTATTTCTTTTTTGTCGGGGGTCGATTCCAAAATGGCGGCAAGACTTTTCTTCACCACGTCATCTGCAAGAAAATGTGAAATCTAGTATTAGTATTTCAGTCGACTCTCAAGTGAAGCACGTACAGGCACAGTAACCAAACACAGTCCGACGAAAGCTACACTGTTAGCAAATGCACAGCATGATCGCAATTCGATACAGTATAGTTGGCTTCCAATGACTCGGCAACAAGAGAAGGTAAAAAATTGTGTTCTGTTGATACGACACAAAAACTTTTATACACAAGCGCTATTTTAAATAAGTAAGATTTGCGTAAGCCAGGTCTCAGTAATGTATGCATTGCTCTTACAGATTAAATTCCTTGCAAAATGTTGGTGATCATCAGAGCATGAGTAAATGTTCTTTAAGGTTGTGGTTTTGTAATTCAACTACCGCAGGTAAGATTCCAACCGAAAATGACTGCAGTGCCGAGAGGTCTAATGAAACACAGACAAACAAGAGAATTTCTTCGAATATGAAACGATAGGTCTAATAAAGCGTAAAAGCACTATCTGATTAAAAACATTGGAATGCAAAAAAAACAAAAAGGCCCACTGCTATGATTCTAGCCATAAAAGGTTGGACATGTAAAAATGTATACTATAAGCTAATAAGTTTGTTTGGGAAATATGCTTTTGTTAGCTAGTGACGTATATTTTTATACCTAGCAACCTTTGATGGCTAGAATCATAGCAGCAGGTCTTTCTGCATTGCCAATATTGTAATTAGTTTTGTTGCTTTTTGTTAGCTGTTACTGTAAGTTTTGTTTTTCGCTATAGTCACCGTACGTTTTTCTACTCAGTAAGGTTGCCATATATTTTTCTTCTTACCTTAATGGTTTACAAATGGATAGGTTAATTAGCCCATGTAATTACAATTAATTAATTAATTGTTAATGACACACTTATTTAGTCTTATTCATAAGGAATCACAGGTCCAACAGTGTTAACACTACACTTAAATTGTACATGACTGTTGCTTGCCGTGACAGGGAATTAGTTGCCATACTATGGTTTGCTTGCCGATATCTTTGGCAATAGTTATGCGATTTCATTACTGAACCGAAACTGTTGTAATATAGATGCTTTTTGCCCCAACTCGGAAAATAATAAGCATTTCAAAATGGCCACCTAATTTCAAGACGGCGACTTGCACTGGTGGTACATTCCCCATTTGAATTTGTTGCAAATAGTTCGTCTACATTCTAAATTTGAAGAAAGTTGGATGATAATGAGCACTATTTCAAGATGGCGTCCATTAGAGATAAACACAATGACATATTCGGTGTTTCAGTTGGCATCAATTATTTCGTCTTGTTCTAAATTTGATCGAAATCTGATGTTAATAGGCGTAATTTAAAAATGGGCATCTAATTTCAAGACGGCAACCATCGCAGATTAAAAATGACCACACATTTCCCACCTTAATTTGTTGCAAGTTGCAACTAGTTCGTTTACACTCGACAAAATGACCACCAAATTTAAAAATGACCTCCATTACAAATTAATAGTGCCGATGGCACACCCATGGACAATTTATGGCAATTAGACGAATTTGTAAGAAAACTTATATTTATTTAGCCTGTTATATTTACCAGTGTTTTATTTAATAATTATATTCCCCTCTCTATAGGCTTGGGGAAGGTGGGGGGATACATTGACCAATGGTTTTATTTGCTTTATCTGTTAAAGGGGTTTATGACTAAACAGAACATCATTGTGGCTGTACTGAACAAATAACGCTTACTGATTTATTTTATTTCATTTCATTAAAAATAAGTATGTTTTCTACGATTTATACCCAACATAGTGCCCCTAAGTACTAATATCTCGGAAATACTTCATGAATGAAGATGATGATCAACAACAACAACAAAGAAGAAAGAAAGAGGAAGAGGAATAAAAATAATAATAATAAAAATAACAAATATGATTACTCTTAGGGGTTTTAAATTGCATATATGTCTTTAGGTGTTTACGACACCAGATGAGACAAAACAATTAAACATTTAGCTACAAACATTCTACCAGCTGATAGCACTGAGAAGAAATCACCTATCAACACTGCTTGTTTGACGCTAGTTTTTTTTAGCAGTGGCAATTCTGTCCCACGAATTTTAACCCCTTACACATCATAGCATTAAAAAAATTATCCATATTTCTTTGGTCTGCTGCCTAACTTCACCAGGCGTTTAAGTTAAATAATTATGATGAAACTGGGCAGCAGCCAGCAACAGTCAAATACAGTCTAATATCTCCATCATATTTAATTAACTCCTGAAGATGATGGCCAGAGGAACACATATCGAGGAAAATTTATTTTAACACCCATTATGCGAGAGTTAGTACTTTTTTTGGTTCATTATGCACAGTAATCCCCACTGGTGCGATACCGTGCATGTGTTTCCATTGATAATGAAAAGAGACGAACAGTTTTTTTTTTAAAGAAAAAAGCTTAATTTTAATGGATCTTTTACTGTCTCAGTGGGATCTTACAAAATTGGAGTCGTGGCACTAGCGGCACAATTTTATGTTGAAACCTAATTAATTGCGTGTCGAAGGCAACAAAGCCCATTGGCGTGCAGCACTGCCCCAAATCCCCACTTTGTTCTTCTATAATTCAGCAGCTTTCCACCTAAAATCAATGGATGCGGTTACCCTGCACATGCATACCTTCAAAATCACTTTTGCACGCACAGTGTGAGAATTGAACACAGGCTACAGACACAAGAATGGCAAAAAATTCAATATAACTGGAAATTCTATTTAAAAGGTAACTTATTAGTGGGTGGGGGGGGGGGCGAGAGGGGCAATTTTTTTTAAAAATTAGTTTGAAGTATCTACATCATAAATTTGAATGTTTTACGTTGTTGAAAGCACTAAAGTTACTAACAAAAAATTGGTTTTTATAGGCTGATGTATGCCAGTGCCACTATTAAATATTTTTAAATACGCGCTGCGTAGCCCCAATTTTTTTTTTAACTTTAGGTACCATTTTCCTCAAAACTACTGCACAGAGAATCTTAGGTAGTTCTGTACATCACCGACTAGAATTATGGTTTATGGTTTTAGAATTTATAATATACTAGAGGAAGCCCGTGCTTTGCACGGGGCCGGTCACATTTCCCGGGACATTTTCCCGACACTCTTCCCGAAGACTTGTCAGATTGATCGACCACTCATGCCTGGCTCCTTTTTGGGTGCAGGTAGAGTGGGAGAGTGCATTTTCAATGCGGGCGCGAGGAGGGGAGAAGTGGTTTTCCTTTAGGCTTTCCATTTCTTTTTAGCCGGTCTCCGATATTAATATAAAGATAATATAATACTAGCATTATTAATTAATCATAAAAATGTAAAAAAAAATTTCTCCTAAACTATTTGCACGACTTAAATAATTCTAGTCAAGTATCTACACAATGATGTTTTACAACCCTCCGAAGTTTCAAATTTTATAATGGTACCAAGTGAAGTTGTGACATTTCCCCCATAGAAATGCGTGGGACTACCAAGTTAACTCCTAAACCTCCTAAAAACTCGTATACGCCTGAAAATTTGCACTTTTAAATCAGTTTGATTGAAACGCAACCGTTTTGGCATTAATTTTCAGAATTTTTTTTTGTAAATCCCATACGTAACTGGGATTTACTTGGTCTCTGGAGACAAGGATACTGACCACCGGGCCGTGCTTGCTCGCCTTGCATGGGGGTTTCCCCAGAGTGTTAGCGATGGATCTATCCCCCACCCCCACCTCTTGTACAGTACAATTATTTTTGGCCATAAATAACATTTATTAAAAAGCTTTTACTTCAAGAGAATCTATATATCGTGTTCCGAAGTCATTATGGGAAACTGCATTTGTTTAACTGTGGAGCGCTTACACATTAAGGTTCATTGCGTGTGTCTTAAAGTATGCCTACTTCACCAATGCACATTCCAGCCCTCCCCTTCCATCTATTTTAGAATGCTGCTTATTTTTAGAATGATTTTTATTTCCAGGGAAATATTTCGAAATGGGACCTTTCCTGGGGGGTCACTTGTTTTTTTTTTTTTAATTATTTGGCTCGAAAAAAGGCGTTTCGAAAAAAGTGACCCCAAAAAAGTGAAAGGAAATTTTTCCGCGGCTTTTTATACCAGTCTTTTGTTTTATAATATCCTTTTATTTCTTATTTAGTATCAGAAAGGAAAGACATTTATCATGGCTACATTTTCAGCAAGGCATCATTTCTCCATTTATTTTTTTCTTCTTTAAAATTTAAACAAATTTCGGAGATAAATTTAAATAAATTTATACCAATGCACATTACATTGGTATCATTTCGCTTCAACACACTTTCAAATTAAAATTTTCTTCAGTATTTTACAGCCACCTATATACGTGGGCATCGTCACGTCCTCCACAATAAAACGGGGTTGAGCGCATTACATTGTGGAGGACGTGACAATGCCCACGCAGATGGGTGAAAGGCCTAGTAACTGAAAAAAAAGTTAACCTTCAGTCGCAATTCACCTTCTCTGTCCCCTCTCTGGGTTGATTTGGCAGAGATGCTCTGTGGGGAAGCCAGCACAGCCACAAGGGGCAGCAAGTAAAGGGAAAAGGGCATTGCAACATGAAACTCTGCAACAGCTATTTACAATCACCTGTACCAGTTCAATACACGAATTTATTGGGATACAGAGCTCAGATTAAAGTATTTGGTATCATGTCGCTACAAGTCCCACAGGGAAGCCCGCATCCGCCAAACGCAGATCCAGAAAATTGGAAGTTGGAAAATTGGAAGTTGGAAATTGGAATTGGAAGTTGGAAGTTGGAAAGGGGGGGGGGGCGGCCGGATTTCCAATTGAGAAAATTTTTTTTAAATCTTTTTTCGTGTTGTTTATGTACCGCCATAGGGTCAAGGATATCACTTTTGCCTCCCCCTTACCCCTTATTTTCGGCCCCGTTAGCCAGTAAGAACTGAGCAAAAGAAATGGCAGGAACCGTACGTGCAAGGTATACTGAATTCTGCAGTTGCAGTGCCAGGCTTAACATTGGTCTGAACGAAACTAACATCCCAGTTTTTTTTTTTTTTTTTACAACCTAGTGAGGTAATCAATATGCAGTTTATTAATTTTAACACAACCATCTTCATTGCGGCGTATATTTACATTTAGGGACCGTTCATTATTTATCAACGGGGTGGGGGGGCTAGCGGATTCATTATTCATCAATATTAAACCCCCCCCCCCC
>JAHWFP010025309.1:1086-12466 GCA_023313725.1 Lithobius niger
TGAGTACGGCGTTTTTCGGCGCCTATCAGACTTGTGCACCACTCGGGGCTTCGTGGTGTTCGCCACGCCCCGAGTGTGGGTCTTTTTTTCCCTCTATGGGAATTCAACATAGTGGCCGAGACTCGTTTTTGGCGTTTTCTCCGCCACGAGACTTTTTGAGGCTAACTCCCTCCTTGGAGTTTTCAATTTTTTGTTGCATTTCCCTCACACTTCCATCTTGCAACATTGCCCCGCACTAACAGCTCCGGTTCAGACACGACCGTCTGCTGTAGTGCAGCCACAGACCCAGTGCCAACAGCCTCATTTTATCAACTCACCACAGGCAGCTTCCCAGCAACAACAGTTTCGGTTTCGCAAACGAAGCTCCTCTTCCGCGACGATAGATGGCAGCACTCGCCTGGCAACCGATGGCACGACCATGGAGGAAAGAAAAGAGCACAACCGGCGATTGGCGTTTGGCGGTTGCCATCTACGCAAAAAACGCCACCATCTTCTCCTGCAGCACGGCAAACTTTCAGCACAAATCCAATCAAATCAAAAATCCATTTTATGCCTCACGAACTGCAAACATCTCAAATTACCAGGGTCAATTGGAGACATGGACAGCAAGGAAGCCAGCCCGGCGATGAAGAAGCATTCCCGGCTCCAACCACATTAGGCCTAACGGAAGCGTCCGTACACCAAGCCAAACAAAACACACGTGGGGCATTTAGGGCAGTAATAAAAAATTCCGACAACGTTCAAGCGGTGTTTTAGATCCAGAAGGAGACTCAATCAAACCTATATATATAATTTTTTTCGGAAAAACATGCGACATCGGACCAATTTCAACCATTTGTGCAGCACTTCTAACACCTCATTTTCGTCCCAAAATCCATCAAAACCCGAAAAAACTACATGGCCACCATTGGCAACCGCAGGGTGAATGTCCTGAGGGTTTAATTCTTCATTATTTTCACACGAACACTCGGGAAAATCCCCGACGCGAACAAAATGAAATCTCGGGCAAGGAACACGAAACGCCGGATTCCCTGGCGAAAAGCAAAAAAGAAAAGAGCAAACATGACACACGTCTGCCTTGTCCCATACCCGAAAACGAAGTGTCATTGTTGGGCTGGCGCTGGCTTGTTGGAGGCAACGATTGTTGCGCACCAAGTGGCAGATAGGCTAACCTCATTGCATTGCAAGTGTTGCAGGTGTTTTAAACTTTTACGGGGTTTAAAAAATCGGGTAGAAAAGCAAATCGAAAACGATTTTAGCACATACTAGAGGTTAGTATTTTACAGATAGTAAGAACCAGGAATTTTTGACTTCAGTTCGTTTGCTAGTTGATTAACTGTTTAAGTGTAAATAAATATGTAAACCATTTTTAGTTTAGCTATTGATAAACGGTTAAATTTCTATCGCTGGTGGCAGTGAAATAGCAGCAGTATTAAGGTTAGGCCCCTTTAATTTAGGACCCGACGCTCCATCCCCTATGCTGGGACTGTAGCCCATGCTGTGCTTATGCCGTAAAAGTCGCAATAATCACCGCAACACCTTAAGCTGAATCTCCAGTGTCAAACCAGGAAAGCGGGGGCGTTACAAGCACCTCAGCCGTCGTAGCGTCCGCCGTTACAGGTAGAATGCCGATGTCTAAATACTTGGATTAATGGCAGCGTTTCTGGGGGCAAAAGATTATTATAAAAGGCTAAATAAATGCATAAATAGTCTAGCTTAGTTGCATGCTAAAACGCATGAAGTTAAATTGGAGGTTTAACCTTAAAGTTAAAGGACAATGTTTGATCTAAGTGGAAATTTTTCATAGCAGTTGCGATCGTTCAAACACAATAAAAAATATCACACATCAAATTGTTGTCTGTAAAATCCTCGAGGTACAGTACCTTCGCAGAGGAAGCTCCTCCTAAAATTCAACTAAGCTAGTGTTTGTGGGCTTTATGCCCAAAAATAAGAGTGATAAATTAAAATACATGAATACAAGTTATAACAATGGCGGCCATGATGCAGTAGTGCTGCTGGTGGTTTTGGTTGATCTTCAAATGTAGATTTGATAATCTCCTAGATGAAAAGTTCGAATTTGGGCTTCCCCAAGAGTCCTTTATTTGGACAGGCTATTGAATGTCGAAGAGTTGTAAGAATCGGACCATTATTGCAAAAACGGCTGGATTTGCCTCGGCGAGGCATTTGGGTGCCTCAAGAAAAAAAATTTTTAATTTTTGAAAAACAGGCGTTTTTCGGTGGCGCTCGTTTACACGGTGCGAATTGAGTTTTGAACTCATAACAAAGTGAATAGGCCTTTACATTAAATGATTGACTGTAGGATTCGTATTTACATAACTTATTTGTAGTGCATCGAATTAAAGCTTAATAGAATGGCTTTTGTAGTAAATAAATCACTACTGCTAAATTAAACAAGTTTTAATTGTAAACTGCGATGTTATGCATCACAACAAGGGTGGGGGGGGGGGGGGCCTGGAACTGTGGAGCACAGAATACTTTGGGAATGGTTTACATTTGTGAACAGATCTTTTCAATATATGGATTTAATAGAAGGAAAAGCTAGTGGTTGCATTCGGATGGTCACAGTCGGAGTTTTGAATGGAGATTTAAAGCAAACTATTTACAACAAAAAACATATCCGTTAAAATGCCGATCTGTAAAATGGCTCGAGTTAATGGTCGAGTTCTGGGGGGTAAAAGAATATATAAAAAGATTAAATAGTCTAGCTTAGTTAAATGCTATAACGCGTTAATTAAATTGGATTTAACTGCTGCTGCAGAAAGACAGATTTTGATTTAGGTGGACATTTTTATGTTGTTTGTGGCCATCAAACTGAAATAAAAAATATCATTTAAGTGTCTGTATCCACATTTATGCGAGGTTAATTACCCCAAGGCAGCCCCTTCTAATTCACAACTAAGCTAGTGTGTTTGGGCTTTTTGCCCTAAAAGAACATCGAAAAATAAGTACAAATTTACAAATTTTCAATAATGGCGGCCGGAAGTGATGAGCGCTACGCTTGGTTAGGAGTGATTTTCAAATGGCTGTAGCGAATTTTCTAGAATGAATTTCAGGATTCGGCTTTCCCAGAATTGTAGCTGGAGTTCGTGGCTATTAAACAGTGAAACGTTTAGCCGATTCTGTCCATTATTAACCGAGATATGCACGGGTAAAGAGTCTTTTTGCATTTTCAGCGCTCAAGAAAAAAAATTGTTCGTTGTGAAACGAAGGTTTTTTCGGTGGTCCGTTATTACAAGAGGGTGTAAAGGCTATGTGCCAAAAATCCAGATTGGTTAGGATACCCGGAACCAAAAATCAAAAATTCGGGAACTCAAGTTTTTTTTTCTTAGTGCTCATTAGCGCTAGGCCTAAGTCGAAAAGCCTTCAACTTCAAACAAGTGTATCTCCCTGGAAAATGAACAAAAACGAACTCTGTCTTCAACTCCACGGCAACAGAACTGTGAAATTCCATCCCAATAATTTTCTACGGCAGTTTGAAAAGCACTCCAAACCACACGCAAAATAGGGATAGACAGATATTAAAATCGGTATCGGTATTTACAGATATTATCGGTACTTTTCGTGCATCAGTATCGAATCTGTATCTGTGTTTATTTACAGATATTTTGCCGATACGACCATCTTCCGTGCGCACTGGCTATTCTGCCTAGCTTGAGAGAAACCTTTCCTGTATAGCACCGCTCGCATCGCATGACATCATCTGGACAGCGTCTCGGTGAATTTAACGCGTGCGTACTGTCGGCTTTTTGCAATTAGGCCTTTCTGCAGTGTGGACTGGGTTTTTTTATGGTCAGAGGTACGAATGAGTTTGACTTTTTTACCTGCTGACTTTTAAAAAATCGTTATCGGTATCGGTGTATCGGAATCTGTATCGGATCGGAGTGAGGGGAAAATATCGGTATCGGATCGGTATTTTTCTGTATCGGTCGATCCCTAACGCAAAATCGCCGATCGCCATTTTCCATAAACCTGTATAGTGTATAGTTGTAATTTATTATATTTTCAGGCATAAAACCGACTAGCTTAGTGTTGTTTTAGGAGGGGCTGTCAAACGGCACTTAACCTCACATACATGTAACTGAGGACCAACACTAAGTTTTTATTTTGAACTTCGATACCGGTTCTAGTTTGTCATAAAAAGACTAAAATACCAGGGCCTGCACCTAGTTGATTTTAGTTTTTATTGCCTAACTGAAAACATACATTACCTTTTTTTATGGCAGTTTCCTCCCTTTTGAGCTTAATTTCCCTAGAAGTTTGAAGGTTGGTTTCCCTGCTGGGCTCAAAATAGTTCTGCGCATGCGCAAGCTTGGGTCAGTCTATATAAGCCGACTGAGCAAGCCGAACCTCGTCATTTCTCCCAAATCCAGAACCTAGTTCACGGAGGGGAGGCTGGGCGGGATGAAAGGTAATGTATATTTTCAGTTAGGCAATAAAAACTAAAAGCAACCAGGTGCAGGCCCTGGCAGTCTTTTTATAGCCGATGAAAATATTCATTATTTTTTTTATAGCAGACTTCGTCACTTAGGAGGAGGGACTAGGTTGGAGTTTCCCGCCTTACGAGCCAGCGCCCCCAAGGAACCTGTCCCGGAGAAGACAACCTTAGAGCCAAAACCATACCCACAACGGAACATGACCGCCGAAAGAAGCAAAGGATCGAATGTATCGTATAAGTGGGAGGTTAAGGGTGCGAACTGTAAGGGATCGTTCTGCAGCCTGGATAGTAGAGAACAGTTCTGGAGTAAGGGGTCTTACATCCTGCGGGTCACAAGGTAAAACAAGTAATATTACACAAAACTTGCTTATCTTGTTGGGAAAGAAGCTGAAGAATCTTGAGGAACGACACTTGAACGAGAAGGGATGTAGGCGCACGGGAACGAACGGTGGTAACCGTGAGGGAACCGGAATCGATAGGTCGAACGTGAGATTGTGATCTTGGTGGTGACAGCGATTATGAGGGAATCGGACTCTGCATTGGCAAGATGAGTGCAGCTGATGTACTGACTTATAACTCGTATCTTTCTGTTCTCTTGTTTCCCACCCCCCCCTTTTTTTTGGCACAAGACGTGTGATGATGGAAAAAGGATGAATCGAGGGGCAATCGGAAGTATTGCAGGACGAAAAGTTGGCCGGGATGAAACTGTACTGACGGTAGTGTGGAAGGAAATTTGCAAAGACACATAGTCCGCAGGTCGCTTGAGTGACGAAGAGGCCAGTGGAATAGATGCTTCGCGAGTCCGAAACAAAAGTAGGTTGTGAAATGAATTATTGTAGGATGCGGAAACCGAAAGCTGCCCCCCTGGGTCGCGATCGGCATGGGGAACAGCGGGGAACGTGGGAAGGTAGTGCAGAATGGGGATCGATGCCATGGAATACTGGAACAAAAAATTCGGTGCGTCGTCATATTGCCGTACCGAGTAGCTGGAAATGGCGGGCGTGTGTTTCGATGATGCGTCAGTCCAAGTGAGTAAACGGGCTTCGGAGGTGAAGAGTGGTGGATCGGAAGTTGGAGAATGATGTGACGACGCAGTTGCAGAGGGATCTAGGAATGGAGAGGGTAACGGAGAGGGAGCGGTGTCATATAACACGGCAACTGAAGGGGATGTATCCTGCGACGAGGAGGAGGGAACCATCGGTGATCGGAATTGCGCTGTTGACTGGGCATTAAGGAATCGACGTGTGCGTGGTCGTGCGCAATAGTATGCCCTCCATGAAGGGGACGTTGGGATTGGTGATACCCACCGTTGATTGTTCTTAAGCAAGGCATAGTTGACACGCAGGGCATGGTTTTTTCTACGCACGACTTCGAGTTCGTTGCTATAAGCCTCGTTGGTTGCCCTTAGTACAGCGTTTTCGGCCAGGATGTCATCGATAGCAGCAGCAGAGGCTTGAAGAGTGGAGAGCGAAGCTGTGGAGGCACGAAGAGAAGAAAGTTCTGCAGCGAATCACTCGGTGAAAGAAAGCACAAAACTGATATTGAAATCCAAATTTTCTTGTTCACGGGCGGAGAGATTAATGCCACAGAGAAGAGCTTCCCTTACGATCGCAGCTGAGGGGAAGGGAGCGGCCGGTGGTGAAGACGGTAGTAGTGGCGTCGGAGTGCGTTCGGTAGCTTTAGAAGTGGCGATAGGATGGTCGGAAGGTGATGAGGATGGGGGAACCGTAGGACGCACCTGTTTAGATGTTATTGACTTGCGAGGCACCAAAGGCACTGTGGCTTTTTTAATGCGTACAGGCTTGCGTGGGGGTCCCTAGCACACCACTGGGTCTGGGAACCGCGGGAATCGTATCAGTAGATTGTATTGAAGGTTGCACAGGCTGCTGAGTGTCAGGTGTTAAGGAAGACTTGCTTGTGGGTGAGGATTGGGTATGGTGGACTGCCCTCTTTTGAGCTGCTCTGGCGGAACGTTGATGCGAATGCTTCTGTTTATTCCTAATGACGATCCATTTTGTTGGCGAGATGGTGAAGCAGAGTTTGCACTTCTTTTGGTCTCCGTCGCATTCCCGGTGCTTCTGGTAGCAGGGATGGAGAGCAAAGTGAGTGGTTTGCCGGAGAATCCGAGGCAACGACAAGGCTTGGGCGAGGGAACGTTGGGAACCGGGGGCAACGGTTCCTCCGATGAGGAAGAGCCGGACATGGTGCTTTGGGACGGGCGAAAGTCACACTGCGAAGCGCGGGAAAGAGACAAATCGGAGGCGACCGGGGCACCCCTGGTGGTGAAAACGGGAGCCAGCATCAAAGTGGCAATCGGTAAACAAGGTCGCAGTAGGATCGAGTGGGTAGGACGTGCTTGCAGTGGAAGTACCGCTGGTATTCACTAGTATGATGTGTGCAAGTGTGGTGAGCGAGTGATG
The DNA here is from genome assembly GCA_023313725.1 of Lithobius niger. Classification (NCBI taxonomy): domain Eukaryota; kingdom Metazoa; phylum Arthropoda; class Chilopoda; order Lithobiomorpha; family Lithobiidae; genus Lithobius; species Lithobius niger. The sequence goes on from JAHWFP010025309.1 coordinate 7,963, forward strand.
GTTAAAATTATGGAGGATCGGCAATCGGGAACGTTATGATAACGAGAGTGTGGATTACTGAATCAAGAATAATGTTTTTTTTTTGTTTTATATAGAAGTAATAGGAGGTTGAGGACTCCTAGGGAATCGTCTGGGACCTTGGTGGGATCGAGAGTCAGGTGTGTTCAGTCAACCGGATTTCTGGATGTAGATTCGTAGGTGGAAATCTTTATTGCCTCAAGAAAATGTGAGCTTTCACAAAGTGTGTGGTCGAAGCCATGCTACGTGCGAGTCCCTTGCTGAGGAAGGGAATAAGGTGGCCGTGGGGCAACCGGAGAAGGGGTAACCGCATGATTGAAGGGGAATTAGTTCCGAAGACAAGGGTTCCAAGGAGGCAACCGGGAATCGAACGTATGAATTGTTAAGCCAAAGGAAACGGTGAAGATGGTCGTGTAGGGTGGACCGAGGATCCGTCTTGGAAGCATCTGAAGTCTTGGGTATGGCAGGCAATCAAGGGTAGTTGGGCATCGTATAGAGGTAGCTGGCAACCGGGGGGTCGACGAGAACCGAGGGGTAATCGGGAATCGTAGAGGCAACTGGGAACCGCGCGTCCATAGCGTCGGATGTAAATAGCATATGATGAAAGAGTAAAGAACTTGCCGGTTGAGGTGGCTAGTTGTTGGACAGAGAATCGCACTGTTAGTTGGAGATTACTGTCTATGGTTAAGGTCTTTGTACATAGGAGATGAAACGATTCCAAAGCGTGTGTGACGTTGTGTCGTGTTGGTTTTGTTTCTCTCTTTATTTTTTTTTATAGTATGATCCCAAATAGGGATGGTATTGTTACAGGGGATCGTGGGACCGAAGGGGTGATGCTGCTAGTGCAGGACGGAGAAGAAAAACTGGTGGATGCACAAGAGACGGGTAGAGTGAATGTCTTGGGGTTGTGTGGCGAAGAAAAACGTTGAATACCAGCAACAGATGGCTTGTAGGATCGGACGAGGCGAGGGGACCGAGGACCGAGAGGTAGAAAGGGAGGGGGATTCGATCCCCCGAGAAGAGTGCAGGTGACATAAAATTTGTCGTCCCAATCTTCAGAGCAGAGCAGATCTTAATTGGAAACCGGGAGTAACGGAGCAGAAGTACTGGTATAGCAGCAAGCAATCGGTGAACTGGATGGGTCGCAGAATGTGCGCTTGAAGACAGGAAAGGGAACCGGTAGAGAGCTTGCACACAGTGGACTGAACCTGGGTGAGTGTGGAGAATTGGATCCAAGGGGAATCGAAGTAACCGGTGAGAGTAGGATCGGTAGAGCAGGGGATCGTGGCGATTGACCAGGTCTGAGGATTGGTCGGAAACGATAAGAGGTAAGCCTTGTGGCCGGAAGGTTCCCCTGTTTGCCTTCGAGGGGAATGCAGAAACAAGTTGCGGAAAGGTAGACGATGGAGGATCACGAGATGGACGTAGAACGACACGGCTCGAGGGATTTTGTCCGCATCGACGTGGCGCCGACTGGGAAATGTGAAGACGGCGAAGTGTTAGGGAACCCGTCGGCTAGGGATCGCGAGAGGTGGATCGGGAACCGTGTCGGAAGAACAGAGCCAGGAGCTGCGAGGGTCACACTAGAGGAGGTAACCGGGGAACCGGTAATCGACGCATCCATGGTTCTCTGGAAGGCAATCGAGTAATCGGCGGCACGCATTCCTCTTCTATATTCGGGAATCGTAAGCTCAAGGGTGATCACGCTAGTGTGAGCGCCCTAGGAGAACTGACGAGGTTCAGCTTGCGCAGTCTGCTCATAAAGACTGACCCAAGCTTGCGCATGCGCAGGAATATTACGAGCCCAGCAGGGAAGCCAACCTTCAAACTTCTAGTGAAATTAAGCTCAAAAGGGGGGAAACTGCTATAAAAAAGGTAATGTATATTTACATCGGCTATACAAATTTTTGATTGTAAACCCTTATATTATCTGCGGCTGCAATAATACGTTAATTCAAATGCGTTCTAGCATTTATACACAAGCTGGTTTATTTAATCTTTTGCATAGTGCTCAAAAGCCTTTAGTAACGTACGTTTTACACATGAAATCTACCTGGTCCAAAACGGCAAAATCTACAGTAAAATATACCGGACATTTCCTTCAAAGTGTTTTATCTTGTATTTATTTCAGGGCACAAACCATAGTAACCTCATCCTAATGTAAATAAAGCCTTTTCTTCTGTTAATCATGCAATAGATCAGAAACCATCCTTCTATTAAACTGTAATAACGATTTTCGTCCCACCCCCCCTCCAGTCCTTAGTATTTTTATTTTGAATGCAGCTTAACTGCCCGTACTGCGGCAATCCCTTTGCTCCAGTGGCAGCCCCATTCCCCTTCCAATCAGATCACTGCATTCAATTCCCCCTCCAGTAACAGCAGAGCGGCTCCCTCGTCCATCCGCGCTTTTACTTTCTCCTGCTTGAGTGACAGCTTGTTCGGCCTGCTCAGTCCCTCCCTCTCCCATTGTTCTCCATCTCTATAGTCGCCCATGTAATAGCTTTCCTACAGGGATGAGCTTTCCCTCCTCCCTGTTACCAGGCAGCTGCTATAAAACCAGACAACAGGTTGGCATCCTCAGCATTGCTCACCGATCTCAAAGGCTAGAGGTTACTATGGTGTAAAGAAGGCCCGAGTTCTTCACCTGATTTGAGAGGAGACCTCAACTCAAAAGATCAAAAACCTGAGGGTAAAATTTCCTTTACGGCAACGAACAGTTTTTTTTTTCTTAGCGTCTCGGCCGTGAAAAAAAAACCCCAACTTCAACCACGTGTAACTTCCGGAAAAATGGTCTGACCCGTCTCATCTAAAAAGCTCTTAATAGCCACGAACTTTCTCTGTATTCCCCCGGCAACAGAACACGAAAATTCCTTCTAGAACTCCCACAGCATCCATTTGAAAAACGCACGAAACGAAGCCGTAAATCATCGTAGCGCACGAGACGCCATTTTCGCCACTTGTAAAAATTGTATTTACCTTTTATTTTTCACTTCGGCATAAAGCCAAAAACATTAGCTTAGTGTTTATTAGGAGGGGCTTCCTCTACGTAACGTAAGGTACTTAACGTCATATTTAATTGTACAGACACTTAGTTTTGATATTTCTTAAGTAGATTTAAGGTGACGATCTAAGATGTACTTGAGAAATGTCCGACATCCAAAACCCAATTTTGCAGCTGCAGATAATAATTAAACTATTTAAAACGCGTTTTAGCATATGCTGGTAACTTTAAACCTTTTATTTTATAATAATCTTTTAACGTAATCTTTTGCCACTACTGGAGCTTGGGCAACATCTTAACTTACGAATTTTGCCGGACACGATTTTTCTGTTATAACTTAGTTCTTCCTAGCAAACCGACTTGGCTATCAATTCCCAAAGTAAAACCTGGCTTCCCAATGTTAATAACCGAATTTATTGAGATCTTTCCGTCAATAGTCGCGATGCATAACATCGTGGTTTAATAAGAAAACAATAATAATTAAGGGCCTTTTTCATGTTCCAAACAATGAGTATAACTCAATTGGCCTCTCTCTATCACGCAGTTCCATAGTTGTTCCTTCAGGCGGCGCCAAGCAAAAGGCCTTTGCTCTGCTGACTTTTCCATTGTTCTCCAGGCCCTCCACCAACCAGACCCCCGTGGCTCTCCTGCCCGTCCGCACGAACTTCCGGTCATTAGCATAAAAAGCCCCCACTCCCCTCACTCGTTAGCACACGCTCAGCGGATCTCAAAGCCAGAGGTGACTACGCCAGTCGGTATAGGAGATGTCCCGTCCGAATGTTGCCATGCCGGGCAAAGGTAGTTGGTTCGTATTAGACTAGTGTTAGTTTAGAAAATTTAATTTTGGAAACCCCATTCGAAATTTTAGTTTTAAATTAACCTAACCTTAGCTTTGAGGGAATTATGGAGGTGACACCATAGTCGGCATTCTTGTTCCCCACCCCCATAACGTCAGGGTTCGCTGTCCCTTTCTAAAAACCAGCTTTCTTTCCGTGTTTATTATTATGAACTTAATGTAAACACTAAATCTGCAAGTGAAGACGTATTTGACGGTCGAGGCCCAAATATTAAGGATCTACAGATTTGTTGATTTGATCTTAGGTCGGACTTAACAAACAAAATCTTGACTATTTGTGTGTAATTCCCGCGGTTTGCACCAAATAGATTTATTTCATGTAATTCCCGCGGTTTGCACGTTATAACGGGTTTCCGAGGTCCCACAAACATTTTCTAATCGAAATTGTAGTTTTTACCCTTTGCATCGCATGTGAAGTTCGAGTCGAATTTCTTGTAAATTCAGTTGATTTTTCCTGCTGTAAAAATCGCCGTGTTTTAATGTAAAAGCTTTTCTTGTTCTGACACTAGTTGATTTTAAAAGTAATTGTTTATATTTATCTGTATTTTAATAAACCACAGAGTTTGTGAGTTTGTAAAACACCTGTTTTTCTGCTAGTTAGACTAAATGTAGAAGTTATAATACTTAAG
>JAHWFP010025309.1:12866-43556 GCA_023313725.1 Lithobius niger
CCCCCCCCCCCCCCCCCGTTGATATGAACAGTCCCTTAATATTTAAACTTAGAGCTGCATTTAGAAACACCTATCTGGTGGCAGCGAATACCCCCCTTTAAAGTTGTCTAGTTAGCCTACAGTTAGGACCAATGACTCTCTGTTACCCACACTGGGCCAGTAGTACAATTTATAGTTCTTAACTTTAAACTTAACTTTTAGCTTTGAAAATTGATTATGGGTAGTTAAATTACCATCGGCATTTCTGGTATTAGAACTCCCATAACTTAAGGGTTCAAGGTCTCTTTCCTAAAAACCGGCTTTTTTTCTTGTTTATGTTGAAGTCAGTGTTCTTCTAAATAATCGAATGATCATCTAGTATTATCAAAGAGCAGACACTTCTTTTGGGTTAAGTACCAGGCTTTACTATTTGACTAAGTTTGATCCTTAGCAGTGGCTTTGGAAACAAAACTTAAGACTATTTTACAGAATGTAAGGTGCATTCTGTAGCTTAGGGAGTTAAGGAACTCAACCACTTATTCTATTCGAAATTGTATTTTAGTGTGAACTTAGTTCTATCGCCGATTGTATTGTAAATCATAGTGTGTTTTTAATTTAAAGCTTTCAAGAATTATTAAATAACTACTAGTTTTCAAATGTAAAGTGTGCAGTTAATATGCCTTATTAACAACCAATAGTTGTTTTAAACGACAGTTAGACTTGTAGTAGATTTAATTGCATGAGTTAAATAACTAAAAACATCAAAATACCAGTATTATCTGGTTGATTTTGGTTTCTATTGCCTGCTGAAAATATACAGTACCTTTTTTAAAGCATTTCTCTTCTCCAAATGCTGTTTAATCTAGAGAAATTAAATCGAAGATATCCTTCCGCGTCGCTACGTACTAACTAGCCCACCTCATATATAAACCGAAGCGGAGCATTATGCTCACCTTTTCGGACCTCTATTGTGTCCTGATGGCGACAAGAGAGGAGGAGGGAGGAAGGCAAGGTAATGTATATTTTCAGGAGGCAATAGAAACCAAAATCCACCAGGTAATACTGGTGTTTTGATGTTTCTAGTTGCCGTGAAAATATATATTACCTTTTTTAAAGCATTCCACAGACTTCATCACGGCGGGGGCGCCATCTGACCCAAGTTCCCTTAGGTAGCGAGCGGTTCCCTACACAGAAACAAAGTGTGCAAAGAGGTTAGAGTACGCGTTGAGCAGCAACAAAGGGGCCAATGCGGAACAGTCCATCAGCTTGGTGGGACATATCTCGGAGGTAGTGAGATGTAAACACGGTGGGACTTCGCCAGGATGCAGCTTGCATGATGTCAGTAATCCGGATATTACTGTGGTGAGCCCAGGAAGTAGATATAGCGCGAAGTTTGTGCGCTGTTACTCGGATCCCTTCTGTTAACCAGTTGAAATCAAGGGCTTCGTAAGCTTGAACAATGACAGTTTTGAGCCAGGTGGCAATCATGCGGGTGGAGGTTACACCAGTTCTATTGTTGTAGGGAATGAATAGTTGAGTTCGGTCCTTCCGAATTGGTTTAGATGCTTTGAGGTAAAAGTGGATAGCTCGAACCGGACATAAGGCTCTTTCTTGGTCGTCACCCAAAGCATCAGAAAGAGAAGGAATGATGAAAGTTTCGTTTGTTCGGTGGGTTTCTGTGTCTTCGCACGGAATGATGCATGTGGAGCCAACGAAACACCAGAATAGTTGTTTAGAAAGAAGCAATCGGAGGCGGTTACTGATAAAACCTGAAGTTCTCCGCAGCGAAGACAGGCTGCAAGGCTACAAGAAATACTGTTTTTCTGGTGAGGTGACTAAGTTGAGAGGATCCTATGGGTTCATAGGGAGGGGATAAAAGGCAGATAAAACAATGGACAGATCCCAGTCGGGGAACTGTCGACGCAATCGTGGCCTGTCCATTTGAAAGGATTGGATTACAGAGGAGATTAGGTAATCGGTAAGAATATTATGTCTTCGTACGGCCCGGAAGACAGCATTCAGGGTGGATCGGTAAACGAGGATTGTAGATCCTCGTAAGCCACTCTTGAATAATGAGGTTAAGAATCGGAGTAATTGAGGGGGATCGATAGGATTAAATTGTTCTGTGATACACCAACGAAGCCAGCATCGCCAGTGACTGTCGTAAATTTAGTTGGTAGAGGCGTGAATGGCACGAGAGGCAATGGGAACGGCCTCGTCTTCAAAAATGTCTGACGTTCGGAAGAGTTCGACGATAGTAGCCACCCGTGAAGACGAAGTGCTTGAGGGTTCGGGTGTGGGATCGAACCCATGGCTTGGGAAAGTTGGTTCGGTATTAGTGGCAGTGACCGAGGATGATCGATGAGGAGGTATAGTAGTAACGGGAAACAGGCCGCCACTGGCCAGTTTGGGGCTATGAGTAGGAATCGGTCGGTAGAGTTGGCGATCTTGCGTAGGGCAAGGGGTAGTAGTCGTGGAGGCGGAAAGGCATAGGCGAATAGGTGATTCCAATTGAGAGTGAGAGCGTCTACCGCCCATGCTCGGTGAGCGGCGGACGCTACGACGGGCTAGGTGCTTGTAACGTCTCCGCACTCATGGTTGACTTTCTTGCATGTAGAAATAACTTGGTTGACTATTTTAGTTTAAGACAGCACAGTAAGGCCTCAATCCCGGAGGGAGTGAAGATAACTTTTCTAACTAAATTAAAATAGGCTATCCTAAACTAAGTTAAAACTAAACTATAAATTTAGAATTGGGGGATCCTAAAGTTAAAATTTCAATCTAAACTAGTAACACATACTGAGCACTACCTTTGCCCGGCATGGCAACCTTCAGAACGCGGCATCTCCACTCCTGACCGGCCGTGACCACCTCTTGTTTTAGATCTGTGAGCTGTGCTGTGCTTTGGGCTGGGGGTTTTTATGCTGGAGAGGGGGAAAAGCGCGGACGTCGAGGATAGGTGCGGCCTCCTGATTGGCTGAGGGACAGGAAAACAATGGAAAGTGGGAGGAGAAGTCGGTTTAACAAAGGGCTTTGCTTGGGAGCCATTTGAAGGAACAGGGACTATGTACACATGGAGTTTTGAACTCATTGACAAAGGAAAATTGGCTTTTAGGCTATTAGGTGTACTGGAAATAAACTACAGTGTTATGCACTGCAACTATTGAAGGATGGGGACGAAGTATAAAGCACAGTTTGACTTTGGTAATTAATAGAAGGACTTTACAGATCGTTTTTGCTAAGAAAAGCTAGTGGTTTGCATTCAGATTGTTGGCAGTCACGGTCGAGTTGTTAGACTATTCACAACAATAAAAAATTCACGTTTGTTTAAATCGTTGCTGAAGGAAGGCTAAGCAGAGATAGTGATCCGGGGGCAAAAGATTAAACTCAAAAGATTAAATAAACTGGCTCAGTAAAAATGCTGTAATGCTTTAAAATATAAGTTAATTTCTAAGCAGAGAATGGCGAGCGAGAAAAGTCGGACATTTTTCATAGCATTTGGGGTACCAACAAACAAGATAAAAAATATCGTACTAAGTCTGTATCCAACATGTATGTGAGGTTAAGTACCTTAAAGGAAGCCCCTCCTAAAACACAACTAAACTAGTGTATAGTGGCTTTATGCCAGCAATAAAATAAAAAGAAGTAATTACAAACGTACATCGTTTTTGAAGGTACGACGACCAGAAGTGTGAGCGCTACGGCCCAGTTTGGTGACTTTTCTTAAGGATGTTGTGGACGAACAAGAATGAATTTTAATGTTCGGTTTTCGCAGTAGTTCCAGTGTGTGGCTATAAAGGGCTTCTAAATTTGGTCGTTTCTGATCGTTGCTTCTTGTAGAATTTCACGCTCAAAGATGAGGTCTTTGGCGGGTGGGGGGGGCCGCCCCCCACCTGAAGTGTGGAGCTTCAGCAAAACTGAGTGTTTCCCCGAGGTTTTTGATTTTTGGAGTCCGGGTAGCCTCTCCAATCAACCTGAAGCACAGGATCTTATTACATCGGGGATCGGGAAGGGGACTGACAAACTGTGGAAGTCTGGCATTGAGATGGGTTGCGAAGAGATCCAACATGGGACGTCCCCAAAGGCTAAAAAGGTTGTTGCAGATTGTTTGGTGGAGCGTCCATTCGCTGGTCGGCGGCGTCGAGCGGGACAGGGAATCGGCAATCACGTTCAGGTTGCCGGGGATGCGGAGTGGGAGCAGGCAAATTTGTTGTTGAATGCAAAACTGAAAAATTTTGGACGTTAGGTGATGGAGAGATAGGGATCGTGTTCCGCCACCTTTCCATAGGTAAGGAACAGCAGTGGTGTTGTCGATTTGTACCTGGACTATACGACCTGACACATAGTGGTGGAAGTGTCACAGACTGGAGAACCGCGCGTAGTTCTAGGAGATTGATATGGTCGGTTGACTCGGACGCTGTCAGGTTGTCGATGTGGGCGCCCCATCCCGTAAGGTATGCGTCTGTAAATAGGTTGATTTGGGGAACCGGTTCGTGGAGGGAAACCGAAGCAGTGAGGTTCGTGATGTCTCTCCACCAGTTGATCGTAGTGAATGGGAAAGAGGGATTGATCCGTCGGGGTGGTAAGAGCATGGCTTGTTGAGGGTTGCCCCATTGGGCAAGTCGGTAATAATGGAGTGGTCGCGCCATCCATCTGCCGTACGGGACTAAGTCCGCGAATGAATCAATGGTGCCTATGAGTGAAGCAAGGTCGCGAAACGTGTGAAGCGGTTGGTGAAGAAAGGCCCATAGAGAAGAAAGGTGAGTTCCTATTCTTTCTGGAGACGGCATAACTGTGGCTGGTCGAGATCGAAGAATACCCCGAGGAAGATAAAAGACTGGGCTGGCACAAGTCTTGATTTGACGAAGTTGATACCTAGTCCCAAGTGGTGAAAAAGAGAAACGTTGGTGGAGAGGATCGTGGGATCGGGGTGAGGTAATAGGCAATCGTCGATGAAAGCATAGATGCGAATCCCTTGTTGATGTAAATATGCAAGGGCTGGTCGAAGCACTATGGTAATTATTCGAGGGGCAGCATTTAAGCCGAACGGAAGGCAGAGAAACTCGTAAACGACACCGTCGAGAAGAAATCGAAATACATGGTGGATAGAGGCATGAAGGGGGTTGTGAAGGTAAGCATCGGCTAGGTCCAAGGAGACTGTCCAATCGTTGAGGATCAGGGAGTCTCGTATTGGTGAAACTGTTTCCATTTGAAAATGTGAGTTCGTGATGAACTGACTGAGTGGGCGAAGATTGAAAATCAGTCGTGAACCGCCCGATTTCTTTTGGCAAAGAAAAATGCTGCTATAGAACCCGGGACCGATGGGCGGTTGTACAAGGCGAATCGCAGCCTTTTGAAGTAAGAGATGAATCCCTGCGCGTAATGCGGCTGAAACCGGTGTCTCTGATTCCCACGGCGGGGTTTGTAGTGGGGGCGAGGCGAGAGTTTTGGTTTGAATCCATCTAGAATGATAGATAGGATTACGGGATCCGATGTCACTGATTGCCAAGCTTTGGCATAGTAACGAAGTCGACCTCCCACAGCTTGTGGGGGGGGGGGAGGTAATGTCAATATGTGCTGCGATTTTGGGAACGGGTGGGTGATCGACGTTGACGTCGATCGATAGCAGATAATCGTCCCAGGGAACGTGCTCGGCCACGTCCCTGGGATCGTGATGGAAAGGGCGATGAGGATCGTGGAACGGGAACCGAGGAGGATGAGGAAGGTTTCTTGGTATCCCAATCATCTTTCGGGGGATCCGGACGAGGGGGGTTCCAGGTTCGTGATCGTTGGAGGGATCGGTTTCGACTGGGACGTGCCTTCCAGGAGACGTCTAAATGAGGTGCAGCCTTTGGAATGAGTCCTCTAAAAAGGCAATTAGATTCATGGATGGGCTGGTTCCTTAAGAGGTGGCGAGTGGAATCACGAAGGTTTGGTGAGGTGTTGAGGGTGACTTCTCGTAGGAGGAGTGTGGAATTAAACAGAGCCCTAGTAAACCAATTCGTGGCATGGAAAGTAGCGAAGCAGCTTTTCTTGAAGACCTGGTAAATGAGGAACCCTAGTTGTCGAGTGTCATCAGGTAGATTGGTGTATAGCCGTTCACAGAGAGCGTTGGCAGCCGTACTAAGGACATCCGCTTGTGAGGCAGCACGAAACCCAAGGCGTAAGAGAGGGTCATTATCTCGTAGAACAAAAACGGGAACCGCGGCTCGTCGAGGAAAGAATAGGGCTGAACCAAAATCAAGCTTAGTGTCTGCTGTGAGGAATTCCGATTCAGGATAAGTGTCGAATTTGCGGGGATTGGCAGTTCCTTACCCGATAGGGCAAAAGAAGAATGATTCGCGGCCCGGCCTAGGAGGTGGCGGTTCCTTATCCAACTCGAGGGGTGCACCGTTTCCCAGGAGGATCCCTCCGTTTCGTAGGAGGGTTGTGAGGAGCGTAGTCGATTGTAGTAATAGTGGAGGCTGGTGAGGAGCCTGATCAGGCAGACCAAACCCATATCCTGTAACAAGGCCTCGATTCTTGCAAGAAGCATCGGAAGTAGTGTTGGCTTTGTATAAGAAGCAATCGGAAACAATTCCTTCAACTGTCTTGAGGAGTTCAGGGAGAGGAATATCAGAGGGATCGGGGTCGCCTAAAAAGGGTGGTTCTTGTTCCTGTAGGGATGGATCCGGTGAGAAGTAAGAATCATGGAACTCGTCTCGCTGAGATGAAGGATCTTGAATGGGATCAGTAACTGGAACGGGGATCGCCGGAGGCGGTTCGGTAACCTGGTAAGATGGACCAGCGGCGTCAGGACAGTGTCGCTTTGGGACGTTGGCTACCCAATTTGAAGTGTAATCTGTAACCGGAGGCATCTTGCACTTAAAGGTGCGACGGGAAGAGTCCATAAGGCTGTGCACTTGAGAAGTGGAAAGGGGACCGCTAGTACACGGTGGAGCGGATCGAACGCTGTGAGATGAACGAGAAGACAGATCCAGCGGCATGAGTCGAGCAGAAGAAGATGCCACCTTAAGCTCTGCGAGTCTTGACTTGTAATTTGAGCTTGGCATAAGCTTCCTTAGCATGGGCGAGTTCTTCGCTGAGGGATCGTAGGTCACATTTTGGAGCAGGTTGGCTACAAAGAATCGGGGAAGAGGTTACCGTGTCGTGCGGTTGAAGGGGAACCAAGAGTTCAGAGAGAAAGGGATTCTCCAGTGGTAACTGGGAATCGAGAGGCTCATGATATGCTGTGAGTTCTAAGACCTCAACAGCTTCGGAAGCTGGTTGCGTCAAGGGAACCGGAGAGGTAGATCATGGAGGGCGGATCGAAGACCTGCCCTTGGGAGCGCCCTTTGCTTTAGGCATGATATGGCAATCGGAGGGGTAATCGGGAATCGCAGAGGTAACCGGGAACCGAGTTCTTCACTTATGGAGCGATGTAAACAACGTGCGTCGTAGAGAAAAAAAGGTGAGCATAATGCTCCGCTTCAGTTTATATATGAGGAGGCTGTGCAGTAGGTAGCGACGCGGAAGGATATCTTCGATTTAATTTCTCTAGATTAAACAGTATTTGGAGAAGAGAAATGCTTTAAAAATGGTAATGTATATTTTCACGGCAACTAGAAACCATTTTTATTCAAACTCTTAGCTAGGCAGTTAAAATACCACCGTGGTGGCAGTAAAACCATGATTAGCTAGTACTTAAACATGAATAGGACATAGACCCTCTACTCCTAACCGTGCAGTAGACACTGCAATGCTAATTTTACCGTAAAAGAAAAAACAGTCACCACAAGTACTTCTAACAAATTAGCAACTTTACCAGATGTTGTGCCTATCTGAGAAGTACCTAAGGAAGACGGGTAGCGCTGCTACAAGGAAAAAGTCCGGACAGACGAGTGATCTGCTCTGCTGTGATTGGGGGGGGGGGGGGGGTGATATTTAGCCAGTGGAATGAATAAAAGCATGTTTTAATAGAAGGGACGTTAGTAAGGTCGAAGTATGGAGATTTAAAATTTAAAAATGTAGATTAGAAAGAAATATCCGCTAAAATTCGTAGGGTCAATTTGCCGGGACCAGTAGAGTTTAAGAACCTACTTTTGTCTAAATAGTTGCATTAATATTATAACAAAAAGGTTAGATATACACCAGCTTATTCCCTGAATGCTATAATGCATTATAAAAAGGATATCATTGCAGCCGCAAATAATAACATTTACAGTCGACGTTTTCCTAACAAACTAGGCCTTCGTTCAAGATAAAAACGTAGAGTACTGGTCCTCTTATACATGTATGTGAGGTTAAGTGCCAATTGAAAGCCCCTCCTAAAACAACACAAAGTTGGTAGGCTTTTTGCCTACAAGAAATAAAAGGGTAATTACAAATACACAAGTTTTTGAAAAACAGCAACTGGAGAACTGCGTGCAGTGTCGGCCAGTTTGAGCGTGTTTTCAAACTGCTGTAGAAAATCACTGGAGATGAATTTTAATGTTCTGTTTTTTGTAGAAGTCAAGTTAATGTTTCAGGCTATTAAGGATTGAAAATTCCATTCGGTTTTGTCCATTTTTCACGAGATACAGGTGTTCAAAGAGCTAGGTCTTTTTAGGCCTAATGAGCGCTAGCGTGTGCAAATGGAAAAAAAGTTTGTTGAGGAGAAACGATAAACCCTCAGGTTTTTGATGTTTTGAGTCGAGGTCGCCTATCAAATCTAGGATGAAGACTAGCTTCTTTACAAGAGCGAGTGGATTGTTGTGCCTGGTTGACTCCCACTGTGCTGGTATGGTAGTGTCCGGATTGTAGGCGACTACTCCGGCACTGTAAACCCACAACTCGAAATAGAATACCATCAGTACTTAGAGCTGAAGATTTTTTCAGTAAATTGGCCGGGTGTGACACCTTTTCCATCATTAATTTAAGCGACACTCTTCTGCAGATTGAGCTGGACGAGGCCTCTAAAGCACCTTTAACAATTAACACTTGTAAGGAGTTGTATCAGTGGCAAAAACTTCCGTTTGGCCTCGGAAGCAGTCCTGGAATTTTTCAAAAACAAAATCGAGCGTGTCCTAAAGGATATTCCTTTGGCATCCCCTTCGTGGATGACATCCTTGCAGCTGGCAAGGACAAAGGGCATGATGAAACTCTCCTGGGTGTCCTGCAAGCTCTGCAGGATAACAGCGTTCAATCGGCATACGCCCGGGGGACGATGCTAGATGGACGACCCCAGAAGATTTTGATTTTTAAAGTCAAAAAATCAAAGTGCAAACTTAATCAAACTAGTATAAAGTACTTGGGTTTCCAACTTGACAAACTGGAGTCTCGAATCAGCCTGAAGTGCTTAACGCAATAAAGTTAGCCCCTGACCCCTCAAACATTCAAGAATTAAAGTTTTATTTAGGCTTTATAAATCAGTACTCCTTGTTCCTCACCTAGCCACTATTTTAGATCCGCAATTGCGTTAAAATTGTATTGTAAAATGTCTGCTAAACAGGCTAATGTCACCAAAAGTTATTTAAGAATGGACTACTGCGTGTTCAAACACTGTAAAAGAGGCCAGGGAGGCTTTTCTTACGGCAAACATACTTATGCACTATGACCCTGATTTACCACACAAACTCGTGTGTGATGCGTCCCCCATAGACGTGGGCGCGAGTTTGATGCGTACACTGCCGAGTGGTGAAGACAGTCCTATTGCGTTTGTATCACGGGCCTTGAGTAAGACAGAGATTTCTTATGCTCAATGTGACAAAGAAGCACTTTCTGTGGTATTTGGGGGTGAAAAGATTTCATCAGTACCTCTATGGAAGGAAGTATGTTTTACTAACTGATCAACAAGCTCTGCTGTGGATGTATGGCAGCAAAGTGACCATCCCTGCTATGGCGGCCGACAGAATACAAAGGTGGGCGTAGTATTTAAATGGCTATACTTTTGAGCTGCAACATATCCCTGGCAGGCTTGATTTAACGCCAGACTATTTATCTAGGATGCCAACTCTGTATACACCACCTCCCATGCAGGTTCCATTCAGGTTGGAGAGTCATGAACTTAGAAATAATAACACATAATAACACATCCAATAATAACACGATTGGATCCTATTTTGGCTACAGTCATGCGTTACACAAGAGATGGCTGGCCTGATAAAAAGGATAATGATGCGTTGAAACCATTTCTAGCTGGAAAATTGTAGTTTTCTTTAGATCAAACCGCCTTGTTCTGGGGAATGCATTTGTAATACCAGAAAAATTGCGTAAACAAGTGCTTAACGAGTTGCATCTGGGTATTGCACGGGTATTGTGCGTATAAAATCAATTGCTTGATCTCGGGTATGGTGGCCTAATATTTATAAGGCTCACGAAAATCTCGTTAAAACTTGTAGTTCGTGCCAGTTAACAAGAGACGGTGATAAAAACGGTTAAAAAACATGCTTGGCAAGGTGTTTTTCACTGTCTCCACATGAGTTTTTCGCTGTCTTGCCTAGCTAAGAGTTTAGATAAAAATGGTTTCTAAATATTTTAACTCCTGCAATTAAATCGACTATAAGTCAAACTGTTGTTTAAAACAACTCTTGGTTATTAATAAGACATGTTAACTGAACACTTTACATTTGATAACTAGTTGTTTACGAAAATAATACTCGAAAGCTTTTAAATAAAGCACACTTACAATTTTACATGAAAATCGGCAGATAGAACTGATCTTAAGTTCAGACTAAATACAACATTTCAAATACAACATTTCAAAAATATGTCAGCATATACTAAATACAACATTTCAAAAATTATGGTACTACTGAGAAAGAATGTGCGTGTTTGATCTGGTCTGTTGCTAAATTACGGCCTTATATTTATGGGACAAAATTTATCATCGAATCAGATCATACACTGGCTCAAGCAAATGTCTGGCAAAAACCCCAGATTGCTTAGGTGGAGCCTTACCCTACAAGACTACGACTATACAGTTCGTTATAAACCTGGAAAGAAACATGTCAATGCTGACACATTAAGCTGGTATTTTGTTTAAACATTAAACTTGTTCAAACACTTTTGTTTTCAGTGAAAATTGACTGAAAATTCAATTTTATCTTTAATTTCAACCTTTTGGTCTGTTAGAAGCTCATCCTTAAGCAACTTCCAGTTAATCCCCGTTTTGGACTTCTCACCTAAATTTTAAGTGCCAATGTTTTATTCTCCCTGTCATTATCAACGCCTTCCTTTGTGGAAGGATAATTACAGAGATTTTAACGACACCATATAAATATTCATTAGGAATATTCTACGGGAATTGTAACTTGTCCCCGGTTAGTTCCTCTTTAAGTTTTCTACGAAATGGCTTTCTTTAAAAATAGCTGTCTGTCTCACCTATGAATTCAAAAGGTTAACTCTGTCGTTAAAAGGTTGTTGCGTTTTTATCCATAAAACCTTCCAGTGTTGTATTTCGATGTTTAAGATGTTTGGTAACCTCAAACCATTCTAGTGGGAGTAGTTGAACAGTAAATAGAGCTGGTTATTTACGGCGTTCCCATAGTATACAATTTTCTAACAACTATCGCAGTCTAGGGTTATTGTTATGCGTCGGAGAGTTCCTATCGCAGTCATCCCAGGTTTAAAAAAATGACTAGACTTGAGTAGAGGCAGATCCGTGAGGGATATATTACCAGAGCAATAGATGGCCTCATTTACTTGTTATAATGAAACAACCAACATTAACTTGTAAATCCTAGTGTGCTTCTTGAAGAAAAATGTCTTTTGCCCCATTTTCTGAATGCTTGTACAATTTTCCTGCACAAAAGCAGCGCGGACAGCATTTGATTAATGGTTGCAAAAATAGTGTTCTTAATTTTTGTATTTTAACTTTGCTTTAAATTAATTAAGCCTCAAAGTTAGTCCACCAAAAACATAAAACGCCGATTTTAATTTTTGCAAAACCAGTGTTCTTTTAAACTATGTAAAAACGATCCTGGGATAGGACTAAGTATCCCCTGGAGGTGTATTTCCTAAAACTGGAGGTGTATTTCCTCAAACGGAGATGTATTTTCTCAAAAACTGGAGGTGTATTTCCTCCAAAAACTGGATGCGTTTATACCGCGTATTAAGGCAATTTTGATTACAGTGCTTGGCAGTTCAAGTTTTTGCATATCTTGTGTGCACTAACCCCTTCTGTTTTAGCTTCTATTGTGAAGTTCACTAAGAACCCCAAATAGAATCTCCTCGGTGGGAAGCTGTAAAGAAGGCAGGGTTCTTCACTCGATTTGAGAGGCGACCTCGACTCAAACCATCCAAAAACTGAGGGCAATTTTCGTTTACGGCAACGAACAGTTTTTTTTCTCAGCGCTCCGGCGCCGTTAAATCCTTCAACTTTGATTACTTGTACACTCCACGAATAATGGACCGACTCGGCTGAATCTTTCAACCCTTAATAGGCAAGAACTTTATCTGCATTCCCCCGAAAACAGATCCCGAAAATTCATCTTGGTTTAGCTGCAGCAACCATTTGAAAACTTCACCAAACCGAGCCGTAGAGCTGTAGCCGTATTTTCATTCGGCATAAAGCCTAAAACATTAGCTTAGTGTTTTATTAGGAGGGGCTTCCTCTACGAAGGTACTTAACCTCATTTGAATGTACAGACTCACTTTGTTTGATATTTCTTAAGCATATTTAAGGTGACGATTTTGAATATCTTTGAGAACTTTCCATCCATCAAAACCAATTATCTGCGGCTGCAAATAAGGTTTAATACACTTAAATGCGTTACAGCATCTTGTTAAACTTAGCTGGTACATTTAACCTTTTCTTTTTATAATTATTTAACATAATCTTTTGCCATCACCACTACCGGAGCTTAAAGGCAACAGTTACTACGAATTTTACTGGACACGTTTTTGTAAACAGAAAAAAACCGACTTGGCTACCAATTCCCAAAGCAAAACTGGCACTCCTACTATTAAAACCTGCAATTATTGAGATCTTTCCTTCTATAATCGCGATGCATAACATCGTGGTTCAATATTTATTATAAATTAAAGGCCTTTTCACGTTGTAAATATGAGTAAAACTCAAATTGGCCAATTTTTCCATGCCCCAGTCACTCCAAGCGGCTCGGCTCCAAAACCCTTTGCTCTGCCGACTTTTCCATTGTTCTCCAAGCCCTCCACCAATCAGACCCCCGTAGCTCTCCTACGCGTCCACGCTTTGGACGCAAAAAACCTCTGCTCCAGCATAAAAAGGCCCCACAGCCCATTATCTTTACCACGCGCTCAATAGATCTCAAAGCCAGAGGTAGCTACGCCAGTCGGTAAAGGAGATGTCCCCGTCCGAATGTTGCCATGCCAGGCAAATGTAGTGGTTCGTATTAAACTAGCTTTAACTTAGAAAATTTAATTCTTGGACTCATCATTCAAAATTTTAGTTCAAAACTTAAAACTAACTTAAGCTTTGAGAATTATGGGAGGTGACTCCATCGGCATTTTTGGTCCCCCACCCCCATAACGTCAGGGTTCACGGTACCTTCCTAAAAACCAGCTTTTGGTTACCGTGTTTATTTTATGGACTTAATCTAAACACTAAAATGATCACTTAAACCAATTAGGTTTGCAGAAGCAGAGACTTTGATGGCATGTTGTCCCAAACTCATGTAAGCGTTTTTGTTGATCGGAAGATTTGATCTTAGGTCGGACTTAAGAAACACAGTCTTGGACTATTTTGTGTAATTCATGCGGTTTGCACTTAACAGCGGGTTCTTGCGAATTCCTAAAACACTTTTTCTAATCGAAATTGTTGCTTTCTCTTTACATCCCGAATGTAAAGTTTGAAACTGAATTTCATATAAATTCCTGCTGAATTTTATCTGTAAAATTCCCGTTGCTTTTATTATAAAGCCTTCTTATACACCTAGTGCTAGTGCATTTTGCTAGTGCAAAATGTAAATACTTGAGTTTTTATATTCTACTGTCTTTTAAATAAACCAAGAGTTTGTGAAACGCCAGTTGCTTACTAGTGAGATTAATTGCTAGAGTTAATTAACTAAGAAAACCACTTACTATTTAAACTCAGGGCTGCAATTAAAACACCCACCTGGTGGCAGCGAATACCCCCCCCCCCTTCAAGATTACTTAGTTAGCCTACGAAATTAGGACCATGACGCTCTATTACCTATACTGGGCCAGTAGTTCAAGTGTGCCGTTTCCTGAAAAGTAATAAACGCCACCTAGACAAGTAATTTAAAGATCAAAACCATCTTGATGTCGGCGAGGCTACTGTAGCGGCGGACGCTACGACGGCTGAGGTGCTTGTAGCGCCCCCGACATCCTTGGTTTACGAGTACTTCTTTGCATCAGGTTACGAGGTTATTACGACTTTATTACGATAATACACACAGCATGGGCTACAGTCCCGGCTTGGGGGATGGAGCGTCGGTGTCCTATTCTAGGCTTAACCTTAATGCTTCCGGTAATACACTGCCACCAACGGTGGATTAAATTAATTGCTTAAACGAAGTATAAAGCTAAAATGGGCTACATAATAATTTACACTAGAAACAATTAATCTCACTAGGGAACGAACCTGAGGTTTAAAAACTCTTGGTTTTTATTTTAATACATCAGAATAATAAAAATAACACTTTTACATTTGGAGTTCACTAGTTTAAGCTTTTGACACGTTTGGCAAAAACACTTGGCTTGAATTTACAATAAAAATTCACATTAATACAAGAACAACGAAGTTGATTCTTAAACACTTGATTTAGAATAGAAAAAGCATTTTTATCTTAGGTTCCTATCCAGGAATACCCAGCAAGCTAAACCGCGTCCGCTAAGTTGCAACTATATTTGACAACTGTAGTTTTCAAGTCGTCCCACAGTTATTTTTCCTCGCGAGGATCAAACCGTCCCTTTGTTTACATTAAAGAATGAACAAAGTAAGAAACTGGCTTTTTAGTAAGAGATGCATACTCTAACATTATGGTGGTAAAAACCAGCAATGCCGATAAGGCTTACCAACCATAAAGACTCCAAGCTAGAGGTTAATTTAATTTAGACTATGAATTTAGAATTGGGGGGTCCTAAAGATAAACTTCTAAAGTTAAACTAGTTACTAACAACCACTACCATTTTGCCCGGCATGGCAATCCCGGACATGACATCTCCACACCCGACCGGCGTGACCCATCTAGCTTGAGAGATCTGTGAGCTGTGCTAACGATTGAGTTCTGGGGCTGGGGTTTTATACACAACACCGGAAGTTGGCGCGGACGACGAGGATAGCTGCAGGGGTCTGATTGGCTGAGGGCCTGGAGAACAATGGAAAGTGGGAGAAGTCGTCGGTATGGCAAAGGGTTTTGGTGCAGAGCCGTTTGAAGGAGTAAAGACATGTAAAGACGGGCCTGTTTTGAGTTTTACTCAATTGAACATTGGGAAATAGGCCTTTACTTTGAATTATTGACTATGGAATGGATATTTACATGTTTGCAACGTGAATAGGCTCTTGTTAAAGCTTAATACTTGGCTTTGGGTAATGCAGAGAGCATTACTAATAAATTTTATAAGCTTTAACTGGAAACTGCAGTGTTATACACCACAACTAGTTTTGACTGGGGGGGGGGGGGGGGGGGAGGATTCGAATTTTTTTTGTCCGCTTTTTCGTTCAGAATTGCATGGAAACAGATCTTTTATAAATATCTTTTGGTTTTTAATAGTAGAGCAAGCTAGTAGTAACATTCGGATGGGTCAGTCGGGTTTTGTAGAGAATTAAAACAAAACACAATTATATACACAAAAATTTGTGTCCGGTGATTGCCGATGTCTGTATAGGTTGGACTACTGGTAGCGTTTTGGGGGCAAAGGATTATTATTAATAATGCATAAAAAGAATAAATAGATTAGCTTAGAGAATGCTATAACGCATTTAAGTTTGAGTAAAAATAAAAATTTCAAAGTTAAACGACAGGCGACGATCGCTGTGGACATTTTTCATAAAAGTTGCTACAGTTCAACACAATAAAAAATATCACACTTAAAGTTGTCTGCACAATTAATAGGAGGTTAAGTACCTTCGCAGAAGAAGCTCCTCCTATAAAACACTAAGCTAATGTCTTTGGGCTTTTTGCCCTAAATAAAAGCAATAAAAATAGAAAGTACAAATTACAAGTTTTTAATAATGGCGGCCATGATGAAGGAGCGCTGCGGTGATTTTGAAGTGGTTTTCAAAAGACAATATCGAGAGTTCAGGATGGAAATCTTGAAGTTTGGCTTCCTGAAGACTTGGGTAATGTGCTATTAAAGGGTTTCAAGATAGGCCGTTTCTGTCCATTATACAAAATATGGCTGATGGTCAAATACCGAGGTCTTTTTGGCGTTTGAAGCGCTCAATAAAAAAAATGTTACACGAGTTTTTTGATCTTTGGAAGTCGTGTATCCGCTCCAATCGTTTTTCGGCAAGCCGACATTACACTACAAGCCCTCGACAGTCGTAGTGAATATTTAATTAGTGTTGTTACAATCCCTGTAATTATTCTCCCACAAAGGGAGACGTTGATAATGATAAGGAGAGTAAAAGCATAGGCGCTTAAAATTTAGGTGTGAAGGCCAAAACGGGAATTAACTGGAAGCCCACGGTTTCCTTGGTTGACACGGAGTTTCAGTATAAGGTTTTGCGGTGTTTATATCGACTTTTACGGCCTAAGCACAGTTTGGGCTACTGTCCCAGCATGGGGAATGAAGCGTCGGGGTCCTAATTAAAGGGGCCTAACCTTAACACTACTGGTAATCACTGCCACCAACGGTGGAATTTAACTGTTTAACGGAGGATAAAAGCTAAAAATGGGCTACACATTTATTTTACACTCAAACAATTAATAGGTTAGCAAACGAACTGAAGTTTAAAACTCCTGGTTTTATTTTAACAGTTATATGAAAAGAACACTTTACATTTACATTTACAAGTACAGCTTTTGAATAACGTATTAAAAAGCAACAAGTATGATTTACAGTTTAGTAATTCACATTTTCAGACAAAACAACAACTAGTGTTTTGAATAAGACTCAAATTTTCAAGTAGAAAAAGTGTTACTCCAGGACATTGACCTACTCGAGTCCATTCAGCGCCACTTTACTAGGTCACTAACTGGTCTCAGACATATCCCTGCTGGCAGGGGGACATAGGGTCAAAAATCCCGTATATCGTCTCCATAAAATTCCCAACTTCAAAAATCTAAAGTTGCCACCGACCACCCCTTGGATTTTTTCCTGTACCCCATTAATTAATCTCGGGCCACCCCAAATGCAGGGTTTTTTTTTCCATAGTTCCAAAGATCCAGTATCGGACCACCCTAAAGCAGGGCTTTTTTCTCCTTAGTCGTCCTTAGTTCTGCTTAGTTCCAAACAGGTTCCAAAAATCCAGAATCAGACCATCTCAAACACGACCCCAAATACATCCTTTTTTTCCAGATCTCTAAGAGCATTCGTTACAATCACGTCAAACTTTTACGACTGCTATTACCAACGAAAGTTGCTGATCATTTCGTATGCTTTATCATAGAGGACTTCCAAGTTTTTCTGCAACACGACTGTTTGCTCAAAAGTCTGATATTACACAAGTACTTCTCACTACATGACAAAATGATATAAAGGTAGGATAGTGTCGTTCGTAACGTGACAAGTGCCCTGAAAGGAATTGAAGAACGATCTAACAACTTGATAAGTATCAAGATGGACGGCATTAGCATTAAAAATCGTCTCAGATTTGATCCAAAACGCAATTGCATGATTGGCCTGTGTGCAGTACATGCAGAATGTCGTTTTGACCTCATGACGTACTACAAAATGCTGAAATACTTCGCACTCGACTAGAGCAGGGTCAACTACATCTAGCGAAGGAATAACTTGTCTTTTTCATTTGCAGCGTTAATGTCAACGGCAAAACGGGAAGTGTTCCCTACCTTGCGCTACCATCGTGTGGGAAGAAAGTATCAATTCTCAGAAAATGTTCCTTGACACAAGTATGAAACTAATAAAAAGGAATTATACGGGGCAGAAACGCATATTTCAGTAATTTTGGAACAGATGGTCAATGACCCAGACGCCGGGTTTTATAAACGATGATTAGAACAGCAAGGAAATCATTTGTGTGTGATGGGCAATTAGAGAAGACTGTTGGGCCAGTTGATACCACTTCCAACTTCGACTTTAAATAATGACTTAAAAATAGGTTGTATTCTGTTGCTGGTATGATGGTTAGTAACCAGATTTAACAAGGAATTGTTACAAAGAATCTTTTGAAGAGGTGCTTCCATTTGAAGAATGCAATGTTGTTGCTAAGTTGTTCGATGTACGTGATAAGCAGAATGTGCCAGTTGCCACAAAGCTACTGAATACAATCAGTGATGCTTCAAAGAAACCGAAGACTTTGTTAAAAAATTTCCATCTGAAGGATGGTTGTGAAGACTTTCAAGTCCTTGGTCAGATATCTGAAGTTATTTAATAATAAAAATAATAATAATAAGTTCGTTGCAAACGCAATCGAAATGGCAAGGACCTGGTGATCACTAACTGACATCCGAAGTTAAATTACAAAAGTTGAAGAGTTTAAAAGTTTAAAACGAAGATGATAGCCCGGCTGTAGAGGAAGGGGGATGGCATTGGGTTGGGGTCACGAATGCCTTACCACCAAGGTTAGACCAACCAGGGACACAATGATCCCCGATAGCATCGCCAAACGTGAGGGACAAGTGAGGGGAAAAGCTGTTTCATTGTGAATGTTTCTTAAAAATAAAAGTAAAATGCATCGCAGTTTAAAGCTTGGCCTAAACCAGTTGTCAATCGTTAACAAGATTTTAAAAAATATAATAAAAAAAAGTTTGAAAACCAAGTTGAAGGTGAAATGAAACAGACATGGCAAAGGATGCTCCTTACGCCAGTCCACGAATTAAAAAAAAAAAAAATGGTTTAAGTTAAAACAATAAAATGGGCGATGGAAGCTAAAGAGTAGTGTTCAGGCCTCTTTAGGAACGGAGTCAAGTCGGAAAAACCCAAGTTACGCTTGAAGGCTGCAACAGATGGTGAAGAGATAGTTTGCTCAGTCAGGGAATTCCAAGCTTTAACAACCCTGACAGAAAAAAATTTTTCGGCAATCTAGCCTAAATCGAGGAACTACCAATGTCCCCGGGTACAGGTTACAGTACTTAAGTCGAAAAAAGGCAAGTCAACTGACAAAAAACCATTCAGAATTTTGAAGGTGAGTACGAGGTCGGCCTTAAGACGTCGTAGCTCCAAAGATTCCAAATTAAGTTTATTTAGGCGGGCATTGTACGGCAAGTGTCGCATGCCACTCAGAGATTTTGTGAAGCGGCGCTGAGTGGATTTGATATGATTTTAAGTTCTTAGGGAGAACCCTCTTGATCTGTAGGACATCATACTTTATGCTTGCCAACTTGCATATTTACTGCATGCTTGCTACAGCATGAAAGGGACCAAGATTATATCACCTCAACTCTACTATGATTTACAAGTACTATTCAGGATACCTTCATAACACTAGTAAAGTACCAGAAGCATGTACCTGGGGTATCTCGATTCATATTTCAGCTTGGCTCAGACTTTGTTGAGAGTGCATTTTATGCTGTTAGAACTATAATACATGACCAAAATTGTGATGCGACTCAACTTGAAGATAGGTTAGTGCATGTGACTACTATTCAGCACGTTCTAACGAATCATCTAGAGTGGCAGAAGCATGAAAGGTCATGCCTAAATGTGAAGGATGGGCTTGATGACATTATTATTTCGGACTGGGTAGGTAACTACTCAACAGCATCTTTCACATCTTAACATTGTGGGAAATCTGACTGATCCGCTCACAATAAATTTTGATCAGATGTTTTTGGTATGCATCACCAGAAACCCTGTTGGAAACTCTTAAGAGTCATGCCAAATTTCTTTTTCCTAATAACAACGGTAAAATTGTAGGCGTTCAAATGACTCGTTCATCCCCGTTGTAACTACAGGAAAAAGACGAGGAAGATAATGAATTTTCGAAAAAACTAAGCTTGGAACTAAACACAGACGACCCAGTGTTTCACGATGAACAGTGCAACAGTGACAACATCCAGCAGCTCTCGTGATGTAGTTCAAGAAGCGAACGATGACGACCAAGAACTACATCTTCTTTGGGTGATAGCATGATGGCAGTCAACAATTCCTTTCCTTTCATTACTATTAATGAAAACAGATACATAAAGCCACTGTTCTGAAGGAAATAAAGGATATGTCCTTTATCAGCAGACAGGCTACGAAGACTGGCTCAGCATGTTATCCTGGAATGACGACATCTGTTTTAAACAATGCTGGATTTTAATAGCTGATCCTGCAGTTTTTCTTCAGCGGCCTAATCTGCAAACTGATGTGCAGTACTGTTTAGCCATTGGCGTTGCATCCTCAGTAAGTGTTGATTCACTACGAAGAAATGCTGGTACTTTCAAACTTCTACACAGTTAACATGAACAGGGAAACCATGAAGAACTTAAATCATTTTTAGTATAGCGAAGTGCACAGTATTGCAAGGGAATTTATATGAAAGTTACCGAGTTCTATTCTGTGTCGCTACACCTTGCATTCTATAAAAAAGTGTGTATACTTGTACTACATTAAGGATATGAAAGCTGCTTTCGACCTACTGATGCAAGATCGAAGACATGATAGTACCAAACCTCCAAGCATTACTAGTAAATGCCTACCCACTAAGTATTGTGAAGGATCAATCTTAAAAGAACTTTTTAAAATTCGACTTCTTGAAGAAAATACAAGCACCCCATTTGAGCACATTTAGCAGTCATCATCAGTTGCTGCAACCAGTGCCGGAAAATGCCATGACTTGCAAAGTTGAATAGTGTAGGCGAATCATTAATAAATTGGACATGAGAAGACATATTGGTTCTTTTGTCCTAAAACATGACGTGCCCCATAATGTTGTGGATTTTGTGGATGCATTACAAATATACACTTGAAACGTGTTTTTTTAACCCATAACCGCCTAGATACGAACGTACGCCTTTAACGTATAACAGCGAAAAACTGCTGTGACCCCCCGAGCAAAGCGGGCAGTCACAGCCCAGTGGTCAGCGTCGTCGGCTCCAAACCAAGAGAATGGCGGTTCGAATCCGAGAACCGACCCTAGTACCATAAAAAAAAGGGTCTGAAAGGTTTTTCAGGCGGTTATGGGTTAATATTACACGGTAACCTCAGTTAGCCGACATCTAATTTGTGTTTACTTTTCTTGCTTTTGCTGCAACATTATCTTGCAACTTCTGGAAAGGGCAAGAATAAAATCATCGGAATTATTCATGGTGAGTGTCCTTAGTTTCAGAAATTCAGCTTTAAACCAGCAGAGATTTCAATGCACCCTGAACCAATCGGCCAATCTACTGTAAGAAATGAGAAGACTTTGTGAGTCTGGTAGGTTCGTCGGTGGCTTCCCCACCAACAGTTTATTGGAAACACGGTCTTGAAGAACATTATACGGTTGCTGACCATGGCTGCGAAGTTTACGAGAAACAATTTGCAGAAATAGATACGTTAAGAAGCGAAAATAACCTGCTTGTAACCCTGTAGCAGTTGTAACCAAAATAAAGGAACGATAAACGAAAAGGTGTAACGGAAATAACAAGTTGTATCCCTGCTGATGTTGTAAATAAAGCCTGGGGACCCTGGGGGAGAGCACTGGAATTATTTTCCCCAAAAAATATTTCTTGCTGAGACCCACCCTTCAGAGAGGGATTTTTTTCCCAAGCAAATTTTGTTTAGAAGGCCCACCCACGGGGGTGACGATATACAGGATTTTTGGCCCTATGCCCCCCTGCTTCTAGCCTAGAGAAAATTATGGGAGGTGACGCCATTATCAGCATTTTTGGTTTCCCACCCCCATCACGTCAGAGTGGTTCTCATTCTAAAAACCAAAACTCTTTCTTGTTTATTTTAAATGTAACTTAATCTAAACACTGGACGGTTTGATCTTTGTGCAAGATTCAATGGAAACATAACTTCAAATGTTTTACTTGATAATTAAGCCGAGGCTTTTATAATTTGAGGAGTTTCTTAGCAACAGAAACTCTGTGAGGTTTCATCTTTTGTCTAAAGCACTTAGAAACATAACTGTGAAACGGTTGATCTTCATGCGTGATTGAAACATACTGTTTGATAGATTGTAACCAGCTGAAGCCGTTCAGTATTGCGGGTGACTTAAGAGAGCACTCAGTATTTACTTTTTCTAATCGAGTTTATTCAAAACAACAGTTGTTGTTTTGTCTGATTGTATATTACTTGTTGTAAATAAAGCGTTGTTGCTTTTAATACTTTTATTCAAAAGCAGATCTAGTGAACCTTAAATGTAAAGTGCCCTTTATATATTACTGTTGTCAAAATAAAACCAAGAGTTTTAAACTTCAGTTCGTTTGCTAGTGATTAATTGTTTGAGTATAAACTAAATATGTAGCCCATTTTAGCTTTTATCCTCCGTTAAACGGTTAAATTCCACCGTTGGTGGCAGTGAATTACCAGTAGTGTTAAGGTTAGGCCCCTTTAATTAGGACACCGATGCTTCATTCCCCATGCTGGGACAGTTGCCCAAACTGTGCTTATACCGTAAAAGTCGTTATAATCACTGAAAACCTAAAAACTGAAACTCCGTGTCAACCAAGGAAACCGGGGGCGTTACAAGCACCTCAGCCGTCGTAGCGTCCACCGTTACAACAGGTGGCAGTGGTGGGATGAACAGGTGCTGTTCCCGTCAAGCGTTTCCCCCCCCCCCCCCTGCCATACTACTAACCCAAACACCTAGAAGGATGCAAGCCACTTCCAACAAGACGTCTGTGGTCACAACAAAACGACCACGAAGTAGATGCCTGTGATCCCGTAAAATACGATCACGAAACAGTAGTCGTACTGCCGTTATAAAACAGTACAAACACTGCCCAGCAGCTCCAACAACTGCCAGCACCAGGAAGCAACAGTTGCTGCTTCATTTGAGATGTCCACCCGACGTGAGATGTCCCAAACCAACCCGATGCTGTAGGAGAAGCCGTCCGCCCAGGAACCAGGTGCTGCAGTGCAGCCATTCAGTGGATTTTGTGTGTCCCACCAAGGTACCAGTGGAATAGACCGCCAAAGACGTTCTACTTCAAAAATCAGTGCAGGATTTCTAGTACAACGGTGGAAACCGGAAGGACTGACTAACCGTACAGCGATTGTATTAAACAGGGTAAGTGTGCATAGGATATGCTTAGAGGCCGCCAAGCCGAGTGTTGTAGTTAGGAGCATTTATGCATTTTAGCTATTCATATACCAGAGTGCTAGGGGTCCTTGAAAGTGTATTTCTATGTGCAAAACTTACTGGATTTGGGAGAGAAGTGTTTTTTAATTAATTCGCTCTGCTCAAACTTAACATAAAATTATTATGCGGCTGCATTTAATTTTGTTTCATTTATAAAAGCTTTATTTTGAAACTGGTTTAAACGTTAAACTTAAAAATGTCCGAAATGGAAGAACTCGAAGAAATCATTTGTGATTTACAAAACAAAGACTTAAAAAAAGGCTTGTTTAAACTTAGGCTTTACAGTTAGTGATTCTAGAGCCGAACCCCAGATAATCATACGAGCAGCCCTCGAAGATGGTAAACTTAATTTAAGTGAACTCTCCGATGCACTAGCAAGCGCTATTGAAAGGAGAGAAGCTGCAATTTTTGCCAAAAAGGAACTTGCAGCTAATGAAAATGAACTCTTTCTTAAAGCCGAAGAACTTAAATTAAGAGCCATTGAGGTAGCGGACGCAGATAAACGCCGTGCCCATGAGTTAGCCCTCAAGGATCAAGAAGCTCAAATTCGAGACCGAGAGGCCCAAATTAATGACCGTGCAAGTGCTATAGAACTAGCTAAACTTTACAAGTAGTTAGAATTAGCAAAGCTAAATGCTGCTAGTATGAATCTTAACCCTGCTCCAAACGGAGCTCCCCCAGATCCAGTGGCAAAACATGGTAAAATTGCAGACGTAGTTCGTCCTGTAAATAGGTGGACGCCAAAAACTGAAATTAACAGTTTTCTTAAGATTTTCGAAAGAACCATGATTAGTCAAAAAATTCCTAAAGACCAATGGACTACAGGATTACAACCCCTCATGGGAGGTACTAATTAAAATTTGTGATCAGCTTTCTGATACACAAATGCAGGACTACGAAATAGTAGAAGTTAAATTGCTTGCCCGTTTTGTCCAGACTAAAGAGTCTTTACAATCCCAGTTTCATTCATTTGAGAAAGAACCGGAAATGCAATATCACGACTACGCTTTTGAGCTAGAAACTTTATTTACTAGTGGTCAGCTTTGGCTAAAGTTAACGGAGATTACAACAAACTTGTTAATCTCGTGCTTTTAGAGCAATTTTATAAATCTTGCTCTACCCAACTCAGAAAGTGGATCCCTGACCAAATTAAGTTAGGCACGTTGGCCGAAGCAGCCCAGTTATGTGACTAGTTCACAACCCGCAATAAACTAATTGCTACCGAAACTGCCACCCGTGTAGTTAAAAATCAGCCGAGTCAGGCAGATAAAGATTTTTCTAAACAGAATAAACCCAACCAAAATCTATCAAGCTTACCTAGCTGGGACTGATAGTAACGATGGCAGTCACACTAGCTTAAATGCTAATACTGCTAAAACTTCTAATAACGAGAATGCAAAATCTAATGCTAGATCGTGTTTTGAATGCGGATCGAATTCCCATTTACGTAATCGGTGCCCCAAACTTAATAAAACAGGCCCCGAGCAAGCAAATGGATGTTTCCCAGTCGGGAAAGATGCTAGTAAGATTCTACAGGCTAGTAGGTTGTCCTGTACCATAGGGAAAAATAAAATCAATATTCTATGCGACTCCGGAAGTTCAGTTTCCCTGGTTAGCGCTAAACTAGAAAGGAATTGGCCCTGTTTGAAACGGAAGGTTCGATATCAAACTGCCTTGAGTAGCCAAGTGTTTGAATTACCCCAGGTAAATCTAAGCCTAAAGTTAGAGGATGGCACAGTGTTAAAATCAGTAGCATGCGTTACAGCGGTCAAGAATTCTATCTTTGATGTTGTTTTGGGCGTACCAGGATTAGATTCGCTAAACCTATTGCGCAGACCAGTAAACCCCACGCTTCGTGATTTTTCTTCCCTGCCAGCTGAGGTAGCTACTCCCCCTGTCAAATACCGCACGCGCCAATCGAGGAAGCGCGCACCTGGCCCCAACCCGATCAGCCCCGCGGGATTGGTCAAGTGTCAATTAAGCAGTAACGAGTCAGTAAAGTCTCAGCCACACATCGTACAACCCTCGCTCGCCGAAGGGTGGAGCCAGCTTAAAGGTTGATTCCCACCAAAACCGGAATCGAATCGGAAAAGGAAGAAAAAGTGCACAAATGCGCATGATGAGACGCTTTCCGATAACTTTTCCGTTCCGAAATGCACCCGACTGCTGGTTAGCTTTTCCGATTCATTCCGTTTCGAAGTACATATCAGTTAGCCAATGACCTCGCGCCTGCAAGGCACGTGACACCAAGTCCACACAACCCGCTCGCTTCAAAAGAAGTATGGCGGCCACCGGCGGTTTGAAACTTGATCGAAGCAGTGCGCTAATAGCGCGTTTATTTCTATTCTAAAAAGAGCAAACTGCCGCGATGATAATAAAAACACACATTCGTGGCCGTTATACTACGCAGTAGGACTATCAGGGAACCTTTATAACAGCGTTTAAAACATGAAAATTTGGGCATCTGTATAAGACACAAGGACTACGAACGACAGCATGATATGAAGGAAGGGTGATCTTACGTAACCTACCGTTATTTCACATTAGAAAATAAGCACAATCGCTTTTAGCTTTCTTCCTCTATGTTTGTTTACAAAGCTTATCTATTTATTAGCTGGAATAATACCACTGCAGCCTACGCAAGCAGGGCGAGGAGGGAGACTGGAAAAGAGGGGAGGGCTTGTCGGTCAGCCAGTCGGGGAGTGGTTAAGCTCTAAATACCTTGAGCCGGTCAGCTAGTGCCCATTGGCTAATCGTTTAAGTCTTTCAACCTCGGTGGGAATGGTTGTACTTTTTGTTCCGTTTTCTGTTTTCCGTTTTCCTATTCCTATTCCTTTTTCGTTCCGGTTTTGGTGGGAATCAACCTTAAGCCTTCTGCAAAAGAACCCTCCCCCAGACGACGCCATCTTTGTTTACCTAAGGTAAAAACGAAAGATGTCTTAACTACGCCTTGTCTAAATAAAATAAAACGAAGTTTGTCAGCAAATGATGTAAACAATACTTTAATCATGTCAGAAAAACCCAGAATTAGCAAATATAGCTTTTTCTAATGGCTTAAGTTACGTGAGCAATTCTGCCAAACCAAAGGTCGGCAGCAAACGTGTTCCCCCTAAATGTTTTGATTTGTTTTCCAGAGTTTGGTAAAGTAAAGTTGCCTGAATTTTTTAATCTAATTTAAAGTCAGTGTGCCAACCAATAAAAACCTAAACATAGTTTTTCTAGTCCCCTTTTCAAGAAAAAGTAGGACCGATGTTTTAATGTGAATTCTATATCAGTGTAGGGTGGAAATTACAGCCTAATTATGGCTCTAGCACTGAATAGGTGTTCTCAGTGAAACAGAGGTTGTAAAACCTAACCTAATGTAATTTTTCTCTCTAAAGAGTAGAGTTTTTTTTTTGTTATAAGTAAACCGGAAATCTAACATAGTGTTTTCCCATGCATGTTTTCTTTAAATAACGAGTAGTTTGTCGCTACAACCGTGGCTCCATCTAAGGGCAACCAAAAACAAAAGCTAAATAGTATATTTGTGAATTATAAATCATAAAACTTCAGAGTCTACTGGACAAACCTGGAAAGCATCTAGTGAATGTTGCTGCATCATGCCAGCATTTTGTTTAAACATTTAATTGTTAAACGTTTCGTTTCAGTACAAACTGACTGAAAATTGTTTTTACCTGCATTTTTAGTTGGTTAAGTGGACGTTGGAAGTACATCCACAAGGAAAGCAACTTCCAGTTAATTCCCATTTTGGCATTCACACCTAAATTTTAAGTGCCAATGCTTTTACTCTCCTTGTCATTATCAACGTCTCCCTTCGTGGGAGAAAAATTACAAAGATTGTAACGACACTAATTAAATATTCATTAGGAACATTTTAAGGGGGTTGCAACTTGTTCCCGGTTGGCACTTCTCTAAGTTTTCTACGAAATGGCTTTCTTTAAAAACAGCAGTCTGCCTCACCTCTGAGTCCAAAAGGTTAACTCTGTCGATAAAAGGTTGTTGCGTTTTTATCCATAAAACCTCCCAGTGTTGTATTACCATGTAAACAAGTGGTTTGGTAACCTTAAACCATTCTAGTGGTATTAGTTACTGTTAAATAGAGCCAGTGTCCTTCTATGCATTCATAGAATATCCTTTTCTAACAGCTAACGCAGCCTAGGTTAAGGGTGGACGGCAAGGTGTTTTTGGCCGTCACACAGAAGAAAAAAACGCGGCAATTGGACATAATCCGGACTTATACGAATATCAAATAGCGGGACGCCTCATTTGACAGTTTTCTTTTACAAAAACCATAACCTTGTAATTTTCTAAGAGAAAATAGTGTTTCTTCTAATTTAAGTGTCTTTTGCCCCATTTTCTGAATGCTTGTACGAATTTCCTGCACGAAGCAGCGCGGACAGCATTTAGTTAATGGCAGCAAAAATGGTGTTCTTAACTTGTAACTTTTAATTTACTTAAAAATTTTCTAAGCCACAAAAATGTTAGTCCCCCAAAAATACAAAACGGCGAAGTTAATATTTTTGTAAACGGTGATTTATTTTGTCAATTTTTTCATAATTTGGCGGTGTTGTTTTTGCATATCTTGTGTGCACTAACCCTTCTGCTCTAGCTTTTATTCTGAATTCTAAGGAACGCTGAATAAAATCCTGTGTGTGGGGGCGTGTAAACGCAGGCCGCCGAAAAACCTTCGTTTTTTTCGACGAACAATTTTTTTTCTTGAGCGCACCAAAACGCAAAAAGACCTCGGTCTTAAAACCTCAGCCATTTTTTAAATAAAGGACAGGAACGGCCAAACTCTTCAACCCTTAATAGCCTGAAACAATAGCTACCTCTTGAGGAAAGCCGAACTTGAAAATTCCTTCTAGAAGATTCAGAATCCACATTTGAAAAACTCACGAAACCAACCGCAGCGCTCATCATTTCCGGCAGCTGTTATTGAAACCCGATGTGCATTTGTAATTTACTTTCGCTATTTCTTTTGGGCAAAAAGCCCACATACACTAGCATAGTTGTGCATTAGGAGGGGCTTCCTACATTGGTACTTAACCTCACATAAATGTGGATACAGACATTTTAAGTGTGATATTTTTTATTGTGTTTGTCTGCAGCAAATCTTATGAAAAATTTCCACTACGATCTAAACTGTCTTTTAAGTCAAAGGTTAAACTTCCCATTTAATTAATGCATTATAGCATTCATCTAAGCTAGTCTATTTAATCTTTTTATATATTCTTTTGCCCCCCCCCCAGAAACGCTACCATTAGTCCGAAATAATTCGACATCGGCATTCTCACGGTCACGAATTTTTGTGTAAATATTTTTGCTTTAAATCTCCGTCAAACTCCGACAGTGACCATCCGAATGTTGCCACTAGCTTTTCCTTTAATTACAACAATATATCTTGCAAAGATCCGTTCCCAAACCCAATCCAAAGTCAGTCTGTGCAGCAAAACTCCGTCCCTCCCCCCCCTCAGTTGTGGTGTATAACACTGCAGTTTACAGTTAAAGCTTATTAAATCTAATAGTAATGATTTATTCATTACCCAAACCAAAGTATTAAGCTTTAACAAGAGCCATTTCACAAAGCAATCATGTAAATATTTAATCCACAGTCAATATTTTAATGTAAAGGCCTTTCCCAAAGTTCATGAGTTAAAACTCAATTTAGCATATCTTTACATGTCCCTACTCCTTCAAACGGCTCTGCACCAAAACCCTTTGCTCTACCGACTTTCCCATTGTTCTCCGGGGGGCCCGCCCCCCCACCAATCAGCAGTCAGTATTTGCCCCAGTTTATGCTCTCCTCCAATCACAGAGAGTTACTCCAAGAGTCCCTTTGTTCCCCTGCTTGAGTGACAGCTGGTTCTGTCCCTCCCACTCTCATTGTTCTCCCCCTCTAGAGTCCCCCATGTAATAAGCTCTCCTACAGGGGCAATTTCCCTCCTCCTTCCTGTCAGACTGCTAGCATAAAAACCCCCCAGCTTAAAGCATCCACAGCACAGCTCACATATCTCTCAAGCTAGAAGGGTCACGCCAGTCGGGAGTGGATACGTCACGTCCGAGGATGCCATGCCAGGCAAAATGGTAGTAGTTCGAATGTTTATAGTAGCTTTTGAAAGTTTAATTTAGGACCCACCAATTCTAAATTCATAGTTTAAAGGTTTAAACATAACTTCTAGCCTAGAGAAAATTATGGGAGGTGACGCCATTATCGGCATTTTTAGTCCCCCACCCCCATAACGTCAAGAGTGGTTCTCTTTCTAAAAACCAAAACTCTTTGTTTATTTTGAATGAAACTTTAATCTAAACACTGGATGGTTTGATCTTTGTGTAAGATTCAATGGAAACGTAACTTCAAATGTTTTA
Organism: Lithobius niger; assembly: GCA_023313725.1. Classification (NCBI taxonomy): domain Eukaryota; kingdom Metazoa; phylum Arthropoda; class Chilopoda; order Lithobiomorpha; family Lithobiidae; genus Lithobius; species Lithobius niger. Next base: position 42,511 of record JAHWFP010025309.1, read on the forward strand.
CTTTATAATTAAGCCGAGGCTTTTATAATTTGAGGAGTTTCTTAGCACCAGAAGCTCTGGGAGGTTTGATCTTTTGTCTAAAGCACTTAGAAACATAACTGTGAAACGGTTGATCTTCATGTGTGATTGAAACATACTGTTTGATAGATTGTAACCAGCTGAAGCTGTTCAGTCTTGCGGGTGACTCAAGAGAGCACTCGTATTTACTTTTTCTAATCGGAAAATTTGAGTTTATTCAAAACAACAGTTGTCGTTTGTCTGATTGTGAATTACTTGTTGTAAATTCAAGCGTTGTTGCTTTTAATACTTTTATTCAAAAGCTGATCTAGTGAACCTTCAGTGTAAAGTACACTTTATATATTACTGTTGTCAAAATAAAACCAGGAATTGTAAACGTGGTCTTGTATTAGACATTCGTGGTGAGGACACCTTAACATCGCCGAGCAAAAAACCTGAGGGCAGAACTCTTCAATTCAAGAAGAACATCGTTTTCTGGCAATTCAACTCCAAAATCACAAAAATTGTAAATATTGTATTTTATTCTTTCAGGCATAAAGCAAAAAACACTAGCTTAGTTGTGTTTCAGGAGGGGCTTCCATTACACTGGTACTTAACCACGCATACATGTAAAACACACAATATTTTTTATTCTTAAAACAGGTGACAACTTACTTTATTTATGAAAAATGTCCGACGTTAAAATCACTTGTCTGCTTCTGCAAACAACTAAAATCTAACCTCAATGCGTTAGCATATTAAAACTAAGCTGGTATATTTAATCTTTTGATTTTTGCACTTAATGCACTTCAGTAAACTTAAAATCTTTCCATGAACCCTACCGGAGCTCAACTTTTTATGTTTGTTTATTTTTACGGACCCAGTGTTTATTTTCATGTCTATTTTTTATAGCATCTCCAACCAAACTCCGACCGTAGCAAACCTCTAAAAACAAAAACAAACTAGCTTTCCTTCGATAAAAAACATGCCTAGTAAATATCAGTTTGTTTCCCAAAGTCAAATAATAATTTTGAGCTAACACTTCGTTG
>JAHWFP010025311.1:0-20322 GCA_023313725.1 Lithobius niger
GGACTTAGCCGAATTTTGAAGGAGCTTCCCTCCTTTAGAGCCTAAGTGCGGTTCAGAGTTGAGAAAGGGCGCATCTCTTATAAGAGCCCCCTTCTCTTATTTTTCCTTGGTCCGTTTATTTTAGAAGTGCTTTAAATTAATATTACGAAGTTTAACTGATTTAAAGGGAGGGATAACCCTAACCATAAATAACTGAATAAATACCTTTCGGATCATAGAACTTGTGTGGACTCCCTTACTTTGCTCATTTATTGCTTATTGTGCTGCTGTTAGATTATTAGCATTTGTGCCGACGGTACGATTATTATTATCGTACCACTGTGTCTCCGTAAGATCTTACAATAGAAGATATTACGAGAGATTTACAAAAATACCTTTGTCAATACCATTCTGGATTTTGGTTATAGTCTTGGATTTTACACCACTCTTACATTCTAGTGTCAACACAGAATTTTTGTAACTCTTTTACTGTATAGGGTTCACAAATGGTTTGTGCATCCATTTTTACCAACTGTTTTGGGTTCTAGACCCAATGCGAGAAAAGAAAAAAGCAACGCTTGCGGGAGCTTCAGTTGGAAAAGTATGTTTACTAAACTGTGAACATAAAGTTTAAACTTAAATAAACTTGCAGTTATTCACGAATTAAAATAAATTTAATCTAGTTAGGCTAACACGGGCCTACAACAGTTATTCGCTATTTAAACTGAAATTTAAACTAGCTAGGCTAACTAGCTAGCTAGGCTAGGCTGTAATAGTAAATTCACGTGAAAACTTATTAAAATTATAAATTATAATTCTTGCAACAGGCCTACAGTTATTCGCTATTAAAACTGAAATTTAACCCTTTGCGTGCCGGACCCGTGAATTTACGGGAGCCACTTTATCGAGCTGTATGTCAGCCCGCGTGGTGCATTGATCGCTCCTGGAACATTCATTCACTTAAGGCATGTGTCTGCTACAATTTCCCGCCAATTTTGCCCACGTGACTAGTTTCTAGCTAATAATATTTAGTTTTTTCCCAAGCTATGTCGTGTTCATTTGCTGCCCCCGTGAGTTTCGAAAAAAAAAAAGATAGCGGCCACTGCATCATGTAGTGACTCTCCCGATTCAAACTTTGATTTACATCGTGCACCACTTTAGACCGAGGTAAATTAGCAAATTATGGACGTCTTTGAGAGATAAAACTGTAAAGAGAACTGTGATAATGTTTTTTTTATTGAAAAATGATCGTTATTTCATTATGGAAACGAAATAAGAAGCGTCCGATTGGATCGGAGCACGACGCGATAAGAATGGCCGCTGCCGACCTAGGAGGCTCGGCTCGCCGCTGCCGACCACGGAAGCCTGACCCGCCGCTGCCGACCATTGAGCCCCGGCTCGCGGCAGCCATCCTGCTCGTCTCACATCGCTTGATCGGTTGCCTTCTATTTCAATCCATTACACCGCCATATCCGCAAATTCAGAATTGGATTTGATGTGTGAACATTTGAGAAATGATTTTTCTTTATTGGAGTTTTATTATTATTTTTTTTTTAATAATATGGATTTCGGGGATTTACACGATGTAACTAGTCCGAGTCTGGAATAGGCTTAGCCTACGCTTTGCTGAAGTGCTTCGTCACTTGACCACCGGAACAACTGAAAATAAAAATGTCTTTTTTTCCCAGCCCTAATGAAGGAGAAACAACTATCTCGTAAGATTTTCATTAAGAATAGCTTACCAAATGGATGGAAATAATTACGGTGGCTGTGTGATTACGTGCCCGTTTCTAAAAAATTGGCCCAAACTTTGTTGAAAAGGAAGCTACCACTACTGAGAGCGATTAATGCACTACTGACAGACGTGACAATTTTATTTAATTAAAAAAAAACTTTCACACATTTTTGCTTAACTTTTGATGTGAAGAAGGATAAGATATATCATTACGTTTATGAAAAAAAGTACTCTTTCAGCATATAAAGTTGTCAAAATTGCCCATAAAGTTCGTAGTATGTTACGTTTTTTTTATATTTATAATACACTTGCCATTTTTTCCCCAAAAAATATGCCGTATAATTTTGTGTGCGAATATTCGGATTAAGACCTAAGTATTACGAACTGTTTAAAAAAATTAAAGCCTTAACTACGTTTTTAAAGGGAGTTACATGAATTTTAATGTTGATGATCAATCATTTCTTGCGCTACAAATAGGCCTAAATTTTGTTGAGCAGAAGGAAGCTGCCAAGCAGGGCAGCCACCCCTGAGAGAGATTAATGCACTACTGACAGGCGTGACAATTTTATTTAATTAAAAAAAATTATCACACATTTGCTTTATTTTTGGTGTGAAGATAGATAACAGATATGTCATTACGTTTATGCAAAAAAAAGTACTCGTTCAGCATATAAAGTTGGTCAAAATTGCTCTCAAAGCCAGTACTATGTTAGATTTTTTTTGATTTGTAATACATTTGCCATTTCCCCCTCCCTAAATATACCTTATAATTTTTTTATGTGAATATTCGGGTTAAGGCCTAAGTATTACCAGCTGTTAAAAAAAAATGAAGCATCTACAACGTTTTTAAAGGGAGTTACATGAATTTTAATGAAGACGTGCAATCATTTCTTGCACTGCGAAAAACTGGCTGGTTTGAGCTAGCAGGTGCTCTTTTTCTGGCTGGCGTCAGAAGGGTTAAACTAGCCAGGCTAACACAGGCCTACAAATTTCTTTTTTTGAAAAAAAAAAAACGTTTTTTAAACGACCGGTAAATTATTTAAACCGACTGGAAAATTTACCTTTTTCCACCAAAGTTTACAGAAATAAATTTAAGTCACAATCCCCTGTCAAGGCAAATATCCCTATTTTAAAACTTTAACCCTTGTCTCGCAAGCGTTGTTTTTTTCACACAATTTGAAGCCATAAAATCACTAAACTTCAGCTGCTCAACCTTAAAGTATATAAAAACAATTTGCACCTGAACGACTGCACTTACAATTTACCCCTGCTTTGGCTTTTTGCTGTTGCTTCTCGCTTGAGTACGACTTAATTTCCATCAAACTTGGGGAATTGAATAAAGTTTTGAGTCTGTGGTGTCCCTGTTGACTGCTCACTGGAAACAAGCACTTGTTTTCGTTTCAGCTAGCAAACCTCTGCAGAACTGACTGAAACAGTGGCTTTTCAATCCAGCCAGCAAACTTCTGCTGAACTAACTGGATCACTGGATTTTCATTCCAGCCAATAGACTTCTGGTTAGCTGACTGGAATAGTGGAAAAACTAGCGAGCGCACAACGTGACAAATAAAGTGCTCACAAAGTGGCCATAGCTGTGCTGACGAAGTTGGCTGCTCTCATAGATGAATTCTGGCTGTGTCAGCCTACTGTAGTCGATGTCTAGGCCTGCTTGGGTCGTCTAAACATCGGACGGTGGTTTGAAGCTTCCCTCGGTTTGGTCGGCTTGGCACATCAGCTCCTCGGGTCCTACGATCCTTGGCGCTGCTGGGCTCGGTTGCTGACCATGGCTTTTGGGGGCTTGCTTCTATCAGCAATCGATGGCTGTGGGTTTGAGCCTCACTGTCATCAATGACGATCCCTGGTAACGCATGGCTAGAATCCCGGCAACAAGAAATCCTGGCGTTGTCTCGACGAAGGAAGTGGGAAGAATTTGGGTTCTTTACCAAATTCCACCGCTGCCGCCAGATTATTACGGAGCCTAGCTTAAGCCCCGGGGGGGGGGGGACATTTATCCTAACTGGCAGTGTTCTTCTTCCTCTCGACGATACTGGTAGAACTGCCACCACTCATTTGCGAATGAGACCTAACCTTAACTCTGTTATGATTTAAAACGTGCTTAATTTATTATCCAGAAGTCAGAATAAAAGAAGTAGATTTCAAACATATGCACATTTATGTATGGCAGATATCAGAACAAGTTACAGGTTAACTATTTAACATTGGAGGTAAACAACTTTCGGTTGGGTGCACAACTTACGGCTGGAACCAGTTAAAAATAGTTTAACTCAATTTTCAGGCATTTTGCGATGAAATAAGTAAAGTTATGATTTTGAACAAAATCAAAAATATTACATTAATTCTTCTTCCCTTTACGATTTTGGGTCGGGAAGAAAATTAATAAATTATCAAGGTTTTTAGGAACCCATGGACCTCACACTAGCTTGTCCTCATTCATTGCGTAGGCTAAGAAATGTTGGGCTTAAGAGCTAGGACTAATTCTTATTAATCTTCTTGGGGACTAAATCATTTAAGGATCCCTTCCCCCTAAGATCTATTAGCTAAAGTATGTTTAGATTACATTTACAGTAATAGTACTTTAGAAAGTTAAAACTTACCAAGTCTTGGTACTACCGCGACTTCATCTTCAGCTTATCCGCTACTCGGCCGCTACTCGCGCCTGCTCTAGGAAAGGCATAGCGTCCCGCCGATCTGCAGTGGTTTTGGGACCCAGATTACAAATGTCCATTTCCTTAAATACTGAAATACAGTGCCTTCACGCGGACGAACAGGAGAGCTCAAGGCTTCTCATTTGTTGAAAACCTAACTAAATTTCATAAACTGCATTTCAATTCGACGATTGTCTTGAGGCGTTTGTGCCTAAGGCAATTATAGGCTGGCTACATGTTGCAGTCCTAAAATTCCAGCGATCGGCAACTTGACTTACGGGAAAAAGTGTCGTTCAAACGCCCGCACTTTCTTCAAGACTGAGAAAAGAGTATCCAAGCACGCGAGCATCCCAATGGCCAAGCTCGTGCCCTGTGATTGGCCAAAAAACAGCTCTCTCCGATCTGGTTCCGGTTTGACGATCATAGAGTCAGCAATACTAATTTCAAACTGAAATGCGCTGATATTAATTTATTTTTATTTAAAAAATAATAATGCTACGCAATACTACGAGTTAATAGCTATAGGAATAAATCTCAATAAATGAAAAATTCCAACTCTAAGTGAGTTGACACGCAAATTTAAAATTCGCCATTGGCACTAGCTAACAGCTGTTACTAGCCTATGAGCGCGACACTCTTGCCATTACGTCATTACGTTACGTGAACCGTGTCAAATAAAGAAGCACTAAACTATAAGTTTAACCTAGATTAAAATACCAATTTATATTTTAAACTAACTAGAATTTTATCTAATGCCCAAACTAAAAGATTTCGAGATTGGTTCCAACCGCATTTGCACTTACAGTTTTCTGGCTCCAAGCTGAAATACATTTCTATGGTCACAAATGCAATTCGTAAAAACGGCCAACACAAGGTCGATCGTCTTTTCAAATGACAATATTTAACAACATTTACATTTTTCTCGAGTGGAAGGTTACATGTCAACAACAGAGGTTACATATTTTTATCTAAATGAATCTTAATAAACATTAAGTAAATTCGAAGGGTTTTACAGAAAATCACGTCTCATGGCTTGTAAAAGCCGGATGCAACTTTTACGAAAAAAAGGATCCACCTAACTTTTCTTGGCATGCATTTTTTAAGTGGGATCCAAGTTAAATTAGCACAAAATAAATAAATGGTATTTTTATTTATTTTAATGAACCAGCAGCCACAACGGACTACTAAACTGAGTAGCCTACCCATATTTCTGACGATTTTCTTTTTCTTCAAGGAATTTATTGCTGGTTTTTACTTGGTTACTACATGGGGATTCATGCCGCCCGGATGAAGCTCCACTGCCCATGTGTATCTCCCGCCTCATTTTTCCCCAATGCCTACTGAGAACAGTTCCACACTCGGAGCTTGTGACGAGCGCCGTCACAAGACTCCCCCACCAGAAAAATATTGACCCTTCGGGGCAATGTCGAACAACCTCCAATGGCTTCAACATCTCAAAAGCCCAACCCTCGCTTACTCTACGTAACTTCGCTACATCCACGAATTGTCTAGGTGGAACTTCGAAGCAGTAGCTCCTCAAAATAAACTTAACTTGTTCTAATCTTTCTTCAATGCTACCGCCTTAATGTGTATTATTTCAACTAAAGCCCAGCATAACCGACTGTCTTTCTCCTCAGAACATCGATAAGTTCCATTCCCAGTTCGCAACCACGTGAAACTGTGAAAGGTCCAATGTCTCTTCTTCCCATGCGTTGACCGACGTGTCCATGATACGCAACAGTTTGTTATCACTACTATCGCCATGACCCATGACGTAATCATTAAAGTGTGTAGGCCTACGTCGTAGTCGTTTCGGACGCTTTACCCTGTCCAAACTATCCTCAGTCTCAGAAACAAATTCTTTCACGCTTTGTTCCGAATCACTGGTTTCGTTGGCGTCTTCGAAGCCTTCTTCTTCTTCTGTCCGAATAGTCACATAACTTCGTTAACTGCTGTTGTCCCGGCGTCGTCGCGGTCAACCGAGCTACTTGTGATCCATAATCCTGTTGGGTGTTGTCGTTTCTGTTGTCCTGGCTATCATCCAGTTTCGCATCCCCAAGCAAACTTGCGTCAGATAACTCTGTTGCTGGATGGTAGTATACTTCCAGGTCTTGTACCGTCGCGTCCTTTTCTTCCTTTGGGTCATCAAGGGAACGTATTCGAAAAGTCACTTCGCCTCTCTTTCCTACAATCCTGAATGGTGCTTCATAGACCTTCGAAAGCTTCTTTGACACACCTTTAGCTGCATCGGATAGGATATGTGCTTTTGCCTTTACAAGCATTCCCACTTTCAATTCAATTTCACGTCGATGTTTGTTGTAATGTTTTGCTCTCGCACGTGCTGCCTCCTGCAAGTGTGCCCTCACCAGGTCACGTGCCTCGTCTCAATTTCATTGCTCTTCCAAGTATTCGTCCATGGTCTGAATTGCTGCTTGTCTTGGCAAACACATTAATGACAGTTCATCAGTGGGATCTCTCCCGTACAAGATGTAATAGGGTGTGTCACCAGTGGACTCGTGCGGAGTGTGCCTGAATGCAGCTTCAATGTTCAGCAGCAAAGGTCCCCATGTTGTATTGTATTTATGCATGAACGCACGCAAGCAAGCCTTCAATGTTCGATTGACCCGCTCTGTGGCGTTTGCCTGGGGGTGGTATGGCGACGTCCTCCTTTCAATCGTACGATATTTCTTCAAGACTTCAGTAAACACTGCAGCAACAAATGCTGGGCCATTGTCGGACACAATGTATTTTGGGGGCCCGTGAACTTGTACCACCAGTTTCAAAAATTTAGTAGCCGCAGTCTTAGCCGTTGAGTACCGTGTTGGCTCCAACCAGACCCATTTCGAAAAGTGAATAACTATCATGATTATGTACTAGTTCCCTGCTGTCGTAGCGGGCAAGGGTCCCACAAAGTCAATACCCATTATTTGAAACGGTTGTGAAGTTATGGTGGCTACCATTTTACCTTGCCTCAGTCTTTGTGACGGTTTGGATACTTGGCATTCATGGCACGATCGTACATATGCCTTGGTAGATTTGAAGACCCCTGGCCAGTAGCCAACAGCACGCACTCTCGCCAACGTCTTCGCAACTCCCAGATGGCCAGCACCTGGGATGTTGTGATGGTTGTAAAGGAAAGTGTGAATTAGTGTCTCTGGTACGTAGATTCTCAAATCTCCGTCAACAGTACCTCTGTTCCTGACCGAGGCGTCTCTATAAAAGACCAAGTCTTCTTTAATGACAAAGTTGTCAACGACATTCTTGATAAAACGTACCGATTCATTCTTTGCTCCTAGGTGCTGTGTTAGAACCCTTTTTACTCTTACAATCTTCGGATCGCTGTCCTGCAAATGTCTCAGTTCGTCCTTCTCGCAAATGTCGATCTTCGGCTGATTCCTGACCACGAACAAAGGCACTGGTGCACGAGATAGGGCATCTGCAATGAGGTTCTGTTTTCCAGGCCTGTGCTTAACCTGAAAGTAATATTGTTGAAGTCGTATTGCCCAATGAGCTGTTTTACCTTTTTCTGTGCCGCTCGTCAGAACCCACCGAAGCGCTGAGCAGTCCGTAAGTAATGTAAATTTGGATCCCTCGAGATAATGCCGCCATTTCTCTATGGCTTCGACGGCAGCAAGAGCCTCTTTTTCGAATGCTGAATACTTTACTTCTGCCTTCGTAAGAGACCGGCTGTAAACCTCCACTGCGTGCGTGCCTTGCTCTACCAGTTGGGTCAACATGGCCCCTATCCCAAGGTCACTGGCGTCCGATTTTACTTGGAAGTCTTTGGCATAATCCGGCAGCTTCAATGCCTGCGACGTCAGGATCGCCATCTTCACTTTGTTGAAAGCTACATCATGGTAGGACAGCCATCGAAATTTCTCCTCGGACCTCATGAGTTGCTGCAGAGGATAGACCACTTCCGCATAGCCTTTCACAAATTTACGGAAATAATTATAGAGCCCAAGGCATCTTTGAAGCTCTTTTCTCGTCTTTGGGGTAGTTCTTCGAGGCATCCATATGGTTTCCCCTAAGGTGCACACCCTTAGCACTTACGGAATATCCAAGAATGTTCATAACCGGTAGGCAGTAATGGCACTTCGGTTTTTTGAGAGTCAGGCCCGCTTCCTTTAGCTTCTCGAAAACCATTTCTAGATGTTTCTTGTGCTCTGACCAGGTACGCAACGCCACGATGACATCATCAATATAGAGCATACAGACATCACCAATCAGGTTTTCCAAGATCAATGTCATCGCGCGCTGGAATTCCGCACTCGAGTTTTTTAAACCGAATGGGAGAACTTTCCACCGGAATGCCCCCACATGACAGACGAAAGTGGTGTAGTCTCTCGAGTCAGCATGTAAGGGTATCTGGTGAAAGCCACTCTAACCGTCAAGCGTTGATATGAAGTTTTTACCTTGGAGAAATTCCATGACTTCATCAATACGGGGATTAGGAAAACTGTCTGGTTTCATCTGAGCGTTAAGTTTACTATAGTCAACCACAGCTCGCCATGACCCGTCTTCTTTCTTGCGCAGATGCATTAAAGCACCCCATTCACTAGTGGTCCTTTCTATTTTATCATCCGCCTGAAGTTGTTCAACCATTTGTGCCAATCTCGCTCTTATTTCCGGAGACGTTCTATAACACTTCGCGGCGTAGGGCCTTGGCATTTCATGGAATTGGATTTTATGCTCAACTATGGTAGTTCTGCCAGAATTGCCTGGAAATATACTTGCGTGTCTTTTCAGAGTATCATCCAACTCCTGAAATTGTTCATTCGACAATGTATTAAAAGTTTCACTCGTTCCAGATTCAGTAGCCATCCTCCAGAGGGGGTTCAATAACGGTTCGTTCTCGTCTCTTTCGACGAGAGAAGTCGAAAAGGAAAAACTTTTCTTCCCAATCTGTTGTGGGGTGTATGCCATTTGATTGTTAATGTCCAAGACGACACCTGTAGATTTGATGAAATCATTCCCCAGAATGCAATTGTCCGATAAGCTATCATAAATAACAAATTTCACAGGGTAATGTCTTCCTTCTATCAGGACCTCTAGCGTGACTTGACCGATCGGCATCATCAATGATTGACCATCTGTCAGTTGTGCTGGTAGACCACTATAAGGCTTAAGCTTTTTGTCCGGTGCAATTTTCTTGAACCAAGCAAGGACAAGTTGTTCTTGGCTGATCCTGAATCCGAGATCCCGGTAAAAGTTAAATTCCCAACTCTTATTTTCATCCTTGCTGAGCCATCAGGCTCTGCCGCCATCATGTTGGGGTTTGCCCTCCCCTTCTTAGGCTGGTTGCACAGTGACTGTATGTGACCTTGTACCCTGCAGTTGTAACATATAAGATTCGCCATTTTTTGGGTCCACTTGTTTTCGTTTGCTTTCAGAGTCGACCAATCTTGGCCCCGAGACACGATCTCGTCCCCTTGTTGCTGTCGCCCTGCTGTTGGTTGTGTAGGTGCAACGCTTGGCTCAATCTGCGTGCTATCCGTCTGGCTATGTGTTCTCGGCAGAAAAGCTGGTGCTTTATGTGACAACGTCGAATTCGTCAGTCCCTTCGATTTCTGACCATGTTGCTGTTGGTTCGGAGCCGATTTTTCTTGAATGTCGTCTTTCTTTTGTTTTCGTGGAAACTGAAGCCATGGCCGAAGATTTCTGATCGCTTCGTGAAGTTCCTCGTAAGTTGTTGGTGCTGCCCGAGCTAACGCTTCTCTTGTGCTGTCTTGCGTCTTTTCAATAATGAGGTCTACTTGCTCAATTTCAGTAGGTGGATGCTTCATCCTCTTATACTTCTCGCAAATAGCTGCTGCAAACCTGATCGATTCTTGGTCTTGTTTTTGTAAATAACGTGCAATCTCCAAGAGTAATTCTTGGTCTGGTTTTGGTTTCAAGAAATCCTTCTTAAAATTGGCCTTAATCTCTTTCCTTGTCTTTTACGACGTTGCGAACGACAAATACCACTTCCTATATGATCCTGCGAATAACGGACGCACAATCGAATGAAGTTGTTCGTCGGACGGTTTCCACTGTTTCATAAAGTTGTCCACTTTCTCAAGCCAGTCTCTTGATTTCCCATTGTCGTCAAGTATCTCAAGAGATTGCAAGGCCGTTGCCATCTGCCCTTGTACAACTCCCTGAACAGCTCACAGTGTGGCTATGCCCTGTCATAGACAGTGAAGGCGGAGTGCAACACACAGGTGAATGCCCAAGTCACATCTGCTGGGGTGAACTTTGCCGCTCTTGCAGCCCCCCCCCCCATTCACTGTATATGTGTTTTGTTGAATGTGCGGTGCTGCTTGACCATGATTGACCGTATGTGTTCCCCTTTGTCCATGAAACCGAGTTTGTAGCACGTCCGCTCGTATAGCGGTTTGCTGATTCATTACTTGTTGGTCCCATGGCCCTGCAATTGGTTTGTATTGTACGTCCGACACCCTAGCTTGACCCAAGTGCTGCTGACTTCCAATGACCTGGCGTTGCGGTACATGGCTAATTTGCAGACCTCCTCGGTGTGGTTGCAACCCTTGTTGCTGATAGCCTAGACCCATGTTCTGACATGAATGGCAACTTTGTGCACGATTCGTCCCATCCGCCTTATTCACCGCTTCGTAATTCCGATTTGCTCCACCCATTTCATTGCAATGCTGGGGATTGTGACCTGGTTGTGGGGCTTGCCAATATAGTTGACTGCTCTGGTAACCTTCGTAGCCTGACCGTAGATTTGTTTCGCTCGTTAGGCCGTGGTGTTGATTGTTACCTAATTGTCTCTCTTCTTTCCCAGCGTGACTGTACTGTTGACTGCCGTAGTGTTGCTTATGAGTTTCATGATGTGGGCGACTGTAGTAGCCCAAATGTTGATTTTCTTGACAATGTTGACTGTAGTAGTCGAACTGTGGATTCTCCCGATATGGTTGACTGTAGTAGTCAAACCGTTGAATCGCTTGGCATGGTTGATTGCAGTAGCCTACCTGTTGATTCACTTGGCATGGTTGTCTGTGATTATCTAATTGTTGAGTAATTTGAGATGGTTGGCTGTAGTAGTCTAATTGGTGGTTCATTTGACACGGTTGTCTGTGATAGTCCAAATGTTGATGCACTTGACGCGCTGGTAACGTCTTCGGGTCCATGTAGTCGTGTGACGAGCTCGTCTGATTGGCGGTAGGATTCTTGGTCAGATCTAGGTTCATTGGCCTGTAGTCCGTCGCAGCATTAACATAAGAAGGGTTGTTTGTCTGTGGATAATCGTTTTGAACCAACCCGGCACTCTGTGATGTCGTGTGACTCATCGTCGATTTTGTAGTTAATTGCGCTACACTTGAAATTATAGGTGGTCCTCCAAAGGTGTGTGGTAGGCTCGTAGAAATCTGGGAATGAGCAGTAGGGAACTGCTGGACGTGGCCCTGAGCTGTGACTCCACTGAACTGATTAGCCCTTGAGCCGCTATGTTGCCCTGGGCTCGTGTGCGTGGCCTTGTTGCTTACACTCGCGAGTGGCATACTGAGCGCCCGCCCTGCATCTGTACAGTTACACTTGCGGGAACTTGTTGTTGCAGATCGTTTGAATGAAAATGTGGCATGTGTGGCTCATTCCCTGAAGCACTGTTCATTTGGCACTGCGAAGCCGTAGCGAGTGGACTTGCAACCCCTACGTAAACTTTGCTACCTATGACATCCTGACAAGATCTATTCTGAGCACTATGAAAGTTTGCTCTCGAAGGTTGTAAACTCGTATTACTTGTTACCACTCCGCTTACCTTTTGGCCTTCTGTAACATGCATGTTCATGTGTGTTTGCACCATATTCCCTAAGCTAGCTAAGTCATTCAAAGTGTACTCTTCGTGAGAATTGCTGTCGGTGCCCAGTAGTCCGTGGCCTATCGTACGTCTCCGCCACAGGTAGTCCCTGTAAAAGAACATCTCCCGACCATCCTCAAAATGCAACCTATCTAAAAGCTTAAAGTTTTGTCTATCTGCCAGTCTGTTAACGCCACTCCTTCTTTGGAACTCGTCTCTGTTAAAATTTTCACTTGTTTTATCAAATTCCCGTATGCACATTTGAGCCACATCATCTAGACTGTTGTCTCTAAGCCACTGATCACTACTCTGGCTAAGGAATAATTCACTATGGGCCTCCCTTTCTCCTCGTGTGTTACACACATCAGTCCCAACCTCACAATGTACATTCGTGTTCCCAGCAATATAGTTCATAGTATCATGCCCTTTATCTAATTTTGTTGCATCTCCAGCACCACTGATCTCTAACCCACCCTTAGCATTGCTGGTGTGCTGCGATATTTGTTGGTCTTCATGATCTATTTGCACCACGTGATGGACAATTGGGGTGTACGAGCATAAATTCTTACTGGAAATCGCGAAACTTTCACTGGTAGGAGACCCAACTTTATGCACATGAGCGTCGCCATATTGTGTACTTGCTTTTGCACCTTTTTTCCATCTAGAACGCAGCACTCTGTCTGCCATTTTATTACTTTTGTTCCAATTTTTTTTTCGAGCTTCAAAATTTGCCACTAATACCACACCAAAACGACTTCACACTAAATTACCGTGGTACAATAATCATTGGTGCTTCGATATCTGTCACAGTCAATGCTTCAAACATGCATTTTGTTTGTGTGAAAGTCAATTTCCCCCGTCGTATACAGTTTCAAACTGGAAGCGACGGCCGCCATTTTGTCTTATCGCTCAGTTTTCGCCCGACATCGCCAGACGAAATTAGCCATCCACACAAAATAACACAGTAATAACATCGAATCGTGCTGGAGTCGTTTTCGTAAAGCCCTCAACTGCCCTCGCCATGCAACAGTTATCGACATCTCTAACTCGTTTTTCGTATTTTGAGAAGTTCAACTGTGATCTGCATCGCGACACGTAACACCACGCTAATGTCAATCGCAGCATGCTAGTTGCGGGTCCGAATTGATGTTATCCACAGATTTACCTTTTTAGTTCGGGGGCCATTTTCTTGTCATGTACTCCGTGAGAAAGGTGCTGACGCTTTTCTTTTCTTCAAGGAATTTATTCCTGATTTTTACTTGGTTACTACATGGGGATTCATGCCGCCCGGATGAAGCTCGACTGTCCATGTGTATATCCCGCCTCATTTCTCCCCAATGCCTACTGAGAACAGTTCCACACTCGGAGCTTGTGACGAGCGCCGTCACAATCCGTAGTTCCTGGAAAAATAGTAGCTAAACAGAAGAACATTTAAAAACAGGTTCATCTGTTACAGACCAGTAACGAACCTGAATTTAGGAATAACCAAAGCCTTCCCACACCACGAGGGGGGGGGGGGGGCTTTGCTTGAGTGATAAATTACGATCTTCCTTACAAGGAATGGTAGAAATCGTGGTAGAGGTAATGGGAATAGCAGCACTAGTTTCTTGCCTAAATACGATGCAAAGTACACTTGTAACATTTGTAATATGGTTGGGTGGACTTCTAAATTCTGCCCTAACAGGTCAAATCACCAGGAAAATCAGGTTGCAGTTAGGAACAACAGCAGCAATAACAGTAATTTAAATAGTAGCAATGGCCGCGGAAATGGACGAACCTTTTTTGGTAGCCGTGGTTGTAAGGAATTTGCAACATTTTCTTTACGGTACTGGAGCTAGGCTACCTCCAAGCAACAAACCGCCAGATTTTTAAATCGAAACTGCCAACCCTAAACTTGGTGAGGTAGGGTGGGCAGGAGAAATTGAACTTTTACACTAAAATCGTTGAAATCTTAGAAGATCGTCGAGAAAACCCAAGTGGTCTTACTGAAGGCCTGAAATTTTCAATTTCGAATTTATTTATTTTTCAATAAATACCAAAATGTAAACCCCGCTGCTGCGAAAAATTGTAACGCACATCGTTGTAGTTTGGCATAAAGCCACGTACATTATGCTGCCAACACGTTTCATAATTGTTTAAAGTCCTCTCACAAACAATAGGGATACTTCACAAAGCATAATAATCGATTTTATTGATGTCTGAAACTGTTTATAACTTGCAACAACTCACGTGTACCGTCGTGGCTTGTCGTTATTTGTGGCAAGCCACGCAGGGAGGGTTGCACCCAACAGTGTTCACCTTCCTCAGCTGACCTTAACCACTACATAGCTTAATCAGTCTGTCCGTGCTTGTCGCCACCCTACATCCTGTGGATAATCACATAACCCATAAAGGCATAAAACTGTACAGCACACAGGAAATAAAGTCCTTTAGCAAGTGTTAGTCTGCCTATCATTTAATGTGTATGATGTCTTAGTTCTAAGAACCTACAAGTTCCGCAGGGAACATTACAATTGGCGACGAGGAAGAGGCTAAGACATGTAACTTTAATTTTAATCAGTAGGCCATAGCATACCAACAAGAGTGCTCCTAACTTGTAGTAAGTTAAAAAAATTTTCATTTTAGGCAAATGAATTAGTTTTACAGTAATGAATTTGCAACATTTTCTGTACGGTACTAGAGATAGGCTACCTCCAAGCAACAAAGTGCAGATTTTTAAATCGAAACTGCTAACCCTAAACTTGGTGAGGTAGGGTGGGCAGGAGAAATTGAACTTTTACACTCAAAATCGTTGAAATCTTGGAAGATCATAGAGAAAACCCAAGTGGTCTTACTGAAGGCCTGAAATCTGCAATTTCGAATTTATTTATTTTTTAATAAAAACCGTAATGTAAACAGCGCTGCTGCGACGCACATAGTTGTAGTTTGGCATAAAGCCACGTAGATTATGTTACCTACACGTTTCATAATTGTTTAAAGTCCTCTCACAAACAATAGGGGTACTTCACACAGCATAATAATCGATTTTATTGATGTCTGAAACTGTTTATAACTTGTACCGCAGGTTTTTTAGCGCTATTGTCGCTGTTTTCACTTATTTTTTTCAAAGTCAGTCTTAAATCTTCGTAAAGGAAAATTGAAAATAAGCCAACACCGAAAATCATGTATGATTTTTGCTGTTGGCTTATTTTCAATTTTCCTTAATATTATTTCCAGCGATTTATGTCTATTTATTTCTCCTTTATTGAGCCTTGTAACTGTATGATTTGTCTTCCCTCTCCATTTCTATGGCCGAGTGAACTTTGGTCGAATGGAGCCCTGGTCACGAATGTGACCTTAATAACGGGTTCACTGAGTTATCTTTGTGCCAGTGGAGGATGTGGCCATAGCGATTAAGGCACTAAGTGGTCTGGGGGCGAACTGGGTAGCCGGTTCGAATCCGGGTCATGCCACTCCGACGAAACGTAAGTGCATAAAGGTGGTTTACTGAACTACGTTATTTCTAGTGTATGATTTTCGCTGTTGGCTTATTTTCAATTTTCCTTAATATTATTTCCAGGGATTTATGTCTATTCATTTAAATCTTCGTAAAAGATGCTTAGCCTTTGATCTTAATAATGTTCAGATTCCAAATATATTTACCTTTTTAAATTCGGTTGGGTAGTTTTAAAACTATGAGGCAAAACGTGTCCGCTACCTAGGCTAAATGCTTTAGCGCCATGTTGAAATTTTACTTGCGTAAGTAAAAATGATCGGCTCTCTCATGCAAACTGGAAGTGGCTCGTGCGTCGTTGGCACCGAATTTGGCTGTCCAAAACTCTTCACCAACCAGTGAATTGGATACTTGGTAATTTAGGCTCGGAACAAATCCTAAGGTGCCTTACATGTCTAGCATTCCTTGGGGTTCACGCAGAGAGGCAAGTTGGAGCCGTTTCCGAAGTATAAAAACCCAAGATTGAGAAAATATTGTGAACATAGCTCAACCTCGCAACGTCCCATCGTCACGTTCTCCGGGAGAGCGATGTTCTGTCACCGAAAATGGCACCAAACGGGGCATAGGTAAAGGACACATAAGTCAACTTAGTTGTACTTGAATTTCGTTTAGGCCATTTATTTGAAAAATTAAATGTAACTTAAACTTAATTATCGCGATCGGGGTAGGTTTTTGCAGGTGAAATATTTTTTGGTATGATTTTATACAAACTTTAATTTCATTCCCGTTTCAAGTTAACACTTTCAAAACGTGATTTTTTTCCCAAAGTAAAACCAAAGATTAGCATCTTAACCAGACAGCTAAAAGTTGCATGTGAATCGTCGTCAGTGACCTCATGTGAGTTGAATTTTTATTCAATATTATTTGCATTTTTGCGAAAATATACTTCTAGTTTGAAGTTGGTAAAATTTCTTGATCGTTGTTGATACTTGAGTTTTAAGCACGATTTGTTTAACGATTTATTTTTGTTGTTGCTGAAATCTAAAACCAAGATTTGTTTTCACAAAAATGAAACTGCAAACGAAACACTTTTGTAAATATTTTATTAACCAATGTTCAATAAATGTAAATAGAGCTTCAGTGTGTTTCCAACCCTTATTTACTTAGTTACTTAAACTTAGAAAATTTTAGTTTAAAGTCAACTGCCAGTAAATGCACGTTTTTTCCCATGGTGGCAGCAAAGAATTACCGCTTGCCAAGTTAGGTTAGTTTTATTAAAGCGTTAGTCCGCAACGTCGCTCCCTCCTTGAATAGTGGCCTGATATGCTTGTCCTGAAATCCAGCAAAATTGGAAAGAAAGACCAGTAGCCTAACTTCGCAATACAGTATCCGCACCAGTACGATTAGTGACGTTTGCCGGCACACTGTTTTGGGTCGACGCCGCTACATTACTCTGTGGTCAACATGGTTAAATTTTTCAAAATGTGTACTGGGTTTTTGAACTTGGTATGGTACTTATTGATGTAGTGTTAAATTTGTACCTTATATGCTAGAACCGAGGGAGGCAAGAGGATTTTTAACGGGAAATTTTATCAGCGTTGTGTCCTGCGAGATGCGTAGGCGTGTCACACTGTTAGCACTATAAACAGAATAGGATGATAAAAATGCAACTAAATTTCCCTTTGCGAATTCATTGTTGCCGTGCTCGGGCTGGCTGTGCTAGTGTAAAATTTGCACTGTAGTCGTTCTTTTAACAGAAAACGAGTGAGGACTGATTTGCGCTGTTCTGTTGCACTATCGTGTTGTTTTGTAGTAACAGTTTGGAGGAACTAAATACAAACTTAAAAGCCTAGTAATTTAATTTAAAGTGCAGACTGAGTTTAACTAGGTAGGCTAATTGTGAATTTAAGGCTTAGTAGATAAGTGAATCCGTTAATCTTGAGTTGCTTCCGATAATTAATTGTTAAAACTATTAAGGAATTGGTGTTATCTAGAAACTGACATCTAGTATAAAAAAAATTTAGTGTAGGCTTATGCCTTTAAGTAAGTGTAGGCTTATGCCTTAAAACTGTGTATGCTTAAGCATTTTGAGTTAAATTGTGAAGGCTTATGCCTGAAAAAGGTGACGTACAACCTGTAAATACTGAGAAAAACGTGTTAAATTCCAGTAGTGCCAATCGATAGTTTAGAAATGGCGTGAAAAAATACGAATTTATTTTCGGAATTCGATAGCGAAAATGATACTTGGGTTAAATATGTAGATAGGCTAAGTTATTATTTTAAGGTAAAGAAGATACCTGTAGATGAAAAGGTTGATTTTTTAATGGCTTCAGTGGGAGCCAAAATGTTTGACAGAATCCTTAACATAATTTCACCAGCGCTACCTAGCTCCATGCGTTATGCGAATTAAATTTTTTAGAAGAGCTCAAATATCGGATGAAAGCGTTAGCGAATATCTGGCTGCGCTTAAAATTCTCACTAAATTTTGTGATTTTAATAGCATTAACGGAGAAATGATTAGAGATCGCTTAATTGGGGGGACAAAATCCAAAACCATTCAAAGAGAGCTTTTAAAGCAAACATTTGACCTTAAAGCTACTACTTCTTTAGCATTATCGTTAGAGTCAGCCGAAGTCGACCAAGAAGTGATAAGATCACACAGTAGAGTTGTAAATTACGTTTCACATAAAACTAGACAGTAGCATAAACCTAAATCGAACAAAGATTTAATTTGCTTTTGTTGCGGGAAATCAGGACACGTTAAGCCTAGATGTGAATATAAAGATTATATCTGTGGAAGATGTCATATTCAAAGACATTTAAAAGCCGTCTGTAGAAAAAGCAGTAAAACTAAACCTTTTAAAACTGCTGAACACTCAAAACCAGTTACGAGTGCACATAGTAAGGCTAAAACTAAACCTAAAACTAAGTATAGTTACAAGAAGAAGGTGCATAGGCTCCAACGTGAAAGAGTTTGAAGATGTTTTTGTAAGTGAGGTCGAAAATTCGGATACTAACTCAGAAAATTTAGCGATTCTGAAGAAGATTACTGCCTACAAAACAACACGGTGGAACTATTGAACGTTTCAGAATTTTCCTCAGTCCCTGCTACTGTTCCAGTTAAAGTAAAATCATTATTGTAGTTGACTTCTTGAAAATCCCTAAATGGTGGATGCCTGTAATGCTGAATGGTGTTAAATTGAAGATGGAAATAGATTTTGGGCAGATGCTAACATTATACCAATAGTGGCACGAGAAATATTTTTCTGACTGTCCCCTCAGTCTGATTCCATACTCAATTCATTTCTATACAGAGGGAACGGAAAAAACCGTTTACACTATTAAGTTGGAAGTAAAAATTAATGGCCAAACCGAAAACCCAAAATGTACAAACCATCATTAATGGGAAAAGATTAGCTGTCAATCTTTAGGCTGGATATGAATCCGTATTATGGCTTGCAAACAAAAGTTAATTGTTTCAAAAAAGTTAAGGTTAACACTCCTACTGTTAACACCGCAGAATTGGTTAACGAATTTCCCGAACTTTTTAGAGAGGGTATGGGCAAGTTTAAGAACTTCAAGGCCAAAATAAAACTTAAAGCTGATGTTAAGCCAGTTTATTGCAAAGTGCGACTTGTAACGGCGGATGCTCCGACGGCTGAGGTGCTTGTAACATTGCCGACATCAGGCAGACTTCGGTCTTGTTTAAAATAATACTTTTTGTGATTTGTTGGTTTATCAAAGCACAGTCGTGGCTACGGCCCGATGTAGGGAACGGAGCGAAAATATCCTATCAAATTAAATAGGCTAACAAGTACTATTTTACACGGTACGCGCTGCCACCAGGTGGAGTGACATTAATTGCAGCTAAATCCTGAGTTAAGAATAAAAGGGCGTTTACGTAATATTTTAACTCGACAATTAATAACTGGGTAAAAACAACTGACATTTAAAACGCTTGGTTTTATTTATGCAGTTAGACAAATTATAAAAAAACACTTTACATTTTCTCACGAGTTTTGACAACCGAAAGCTTTAAGTAAAGCAAAACGAATTTACATCATGAAATTCAACAAACGAACTTGGCGTTTTAGAAAACAGTAATCGTTCACATCAAGAAAGTTCACTCAGGAATGTTTCAACCTCCTAATATAAAAAGCAGCCGCAATTTACAATCAGGCCTACAGTATGTTGTTTGCGTTCAAACTCCCACAAACTCAACTAAACTTCCAGTTAAATCTAAACTAGATCGGCTCAACGGGAGCACTAGCAATTTAAGCAGGACTTTCACTTAAATTAAATTAATTAAAATAAGTAAGATCGACATGGTGCTTTAGGAAGGGAACCACCCTGACGTTTTATGATTAACTAAGTTCAGAAACTGCCGATGTACGAAGTTAAAACATAAAAATTCAAGCTAGAGGTTAATTTAAATTTGAACTAGTAATTTAGGTTTAGGGGCCTAAAGTAAAACTTTCAACTATAAACTACGCGAAAATACGAACCACAACCATAGTGCCTGGCATGGCAACAATCGGATGCCATCGTCTCCACTCCCGATCGGCGTGACCACCTCCTAGCTTGAGATCTGAGAGCTGTGCTCACGATTGCCTCGTGGGGCTGGGTTTTTATGCCTGCTGTTGCACAGCCAGGTAGAGGGCAGGCGCAGCCCTGTAGGAGAGCGAACGGGTGGGTCGGGGGGGGGGGGGGGGGG
>JAHWFP010025311.1:20422-36595 GCA_023313725.1 Lithobius niger
AGGTAGTGCAGCGCGGACACGCAGGGTAGCCTTGCACTCTGAGTGGCCAGGGAATTGAATCCTGTGATCTGTTGGAAGGGAATATTGGCAATGAGAAGAGCAAAGGGAATTGCCGACTTTTGTGAATTGAGAGGCCTTTAGAACTGAGTTTTGAACTCACAACGTGGTTAGGCCTATAAATTAAAACTACGATATTAGGTATTGCAACTATTGAAGAAGGGGGGGGGGCCCCGAAGTGTTTGCACAGAATATCAAATTATTGGCTATGGAAAACACATCTTATTACTGGATTGTTTTAATAAAAGGAAGATTCAGTTATAATTGCATTGGGATTTGTGGGTGGTCACCCTCGGCGATTTTCGTACAAATATTTACAATAAAAAAAACAAAAAGTGGTGTCCGGTAAAATTGACGAAAAAATCTTTTCACTGTCGAGCACCAAGGTTGTGTTCAAGGGGCAAGTTAAAATAGTAAAAGAGTAAATAATTAACGTAGTGAAAAATGCTAAAACGCATTTAAAGTTGGGGCATTAACTTTGCAATGGCAGAACTTAGTTATCATGGAAATTTTCCATATAATTGTGCACGCTACAAATCAAATAAAAAATATCACATTGTACAAGTTCACATCCTATTTATGAGGTTAAGTACCTTTGCAAAGGAAGCCCCTCCTATTCCACAACTAATCTAAGCTAGGTCGGCTTTATGCCCATGAAAATCGAAAAGAAATCATTACAAATGTACAAATTGGTTGGAGTTACGATCACCGGAAGTGTGTGCGTCGCGGCACAGTTTGGTGAATTTTTCTTAAGCTTGTAGCTGAAGAACCAGAAGGAAATTTTGAGTTCTATTTTCGCAAAATGGAAGAATAAAGTTGTGGCTATTAAGAATTTCTATGATGGGTCAATTCTGGTAGTAACTCCTGGAGACACAGTGGTTCGTAGTTGGAGGTCGGACAAGTCAGGGACGGGGAGGCACCAGACTTGTAGAAAAAAAAATTAGATTTCGTGAAAACGAAGTTTCCCGTAGGTTTTTTTGACAGCTGGAGTCCCGGTATCCCCTCCAAAAGGGTTTTGGCCAAAAAGCCCTTACACTGTCGCGTTAGCACTTAAACAAAAGGTTAACCAAGAAATTGAACGCTTGGATGGGCCTTGGAATTCTAGAGCCAGTGACAACCTCGGAATGGTCAACGCCGATTGTGATTGTGCACATACCGGGGGACAAGAGACGGATTATAGGCGACTACAAAACAACAGTTAATCCACAACTTGAAGTCGACCATTACCCGGTTCCCACGGCCGCAGAACTTTTTAGCGAATTAGTTGGGAGTGATACGTTCAGCCTTATCGATCTGTAGGATGCGTTTTTGCAGATCGAATTAGATCGTGAATCGCAAGCAGCACTAACTATAAATACCCCTGTAGGTCTTTTTCTCTGGTAGCTAGTGCCCCTGGGATTAGCTTCTAGTCCAGGTATTTTTCAAAGGGTTATGACAGCTTTTGACAGCTCAACTCAAATTACTAGCAATATTCCTAAATGTTCCCCATTTTACGACGATATCTTAGTAAGTGGGAAGGGGGAAAAGCACAACGACTCGTTACGTATGTTGCTTAGTGTTTTGCAAGAAAATGGTGGAGAGCTTAGGATCGATAAGTGCAAACTATCGCGACCTGAGCTGACATACCTGGGGCGTATGATTAATGCAGAAGGATTACACACGCTCCCGGAGGTAATTGAAGCTGTGACAAACGCACCTAACCCTAGCTGCATTCAAGAACCTAACCTAACCTAACCTTGCGCACATTCTTTCTCCAGTTACCCGACTGTTGAGTCCTAAAGTAAAATGGGTGTGGGGGAAAGAGTGTGACCAAGCTGTCAGCAAAGTTAAGGAGTTGTTCGTAAAGATTAAGGTTTTGGTTCTTTATAATCCAAAACTAAACTAAAACTCGTGTGCGACGGCTCTCCCTACGGAGTAGGCGCGTGCCTAATGCATATTATGCCTAATGTCGAGTCGCGCCTAATAGCTTTTGCATCCCGCAAATTAGCAAAAACAGAGCAGGGATACAGTCATTTCAATCGTGAGGCGCTCAGCGTGGCGTGGGGAGTGAAGAGGTTCCACGAATATCTCTATGGTCAAAGGTTCACTTTGCAGTGCGATCAGAAGTCACTGATTTGGATTTTTTGGCCCTAAGAAAGGAATTCCGCAAATGGCGGACGTTGGGCGGTTATGTTAAATGCCTATTCTTATAATTTTGAGCATATTCCAGGAAAATTAAATTTAACCGCCTGTAAACTTAGTGTAAAACAGCTATACTGAGTTACGCTAGTTTATGTTGTGTTCGGGCAGGCTAAACAATCTAACTGCAGCTTTACAATAATCACAATCGGCATGCAAGTAAGGGAGACCACACAAGTTT
This sequence comes from Lithobius niger, assembly GCA_023313725.1. Taxonomy (NCBI): domain Eukaryota; kingdom Metazoa; phylum Arthropoda; class Chilopoda; order Lithobiomorpha; family Lithobiidae; genus Lithobius; species Lithobius niger. The sequence goes on from JAHWFP010025311.1 coordinate 22,839, forward strand.
TACTGGTTGAAACTAACCGTACTGTTTATTCATAGTTACTCTGTTAGTTGTTAGTGAGGTTTATCTAACTCCCTCCTTAATCCATGTTAAGCACTCTTAACTTAAAGGGGCTGGGGCTCTACACTACTGGTGACGCTAATGCGTCCTTGCCAGAGTTTGGCCTAATCTCTAAATGTTTTATAACTACACTGACTAATCTAAGTCCAGTGTCTACTCTGCCTATTCTAAGTCCTAGCTAATACTCATGACTACTCTTAAGTCCAATAACTAATTCTAAGTGTTCAATTCTATTTATACATCTAGGTACATCTGCTTCATCTAGGGTCCTGGTCAGGGGTGCTCTGTGAATGGTGTCGGAATTGCTCTGTGAATGGTGTCTGCCAATGGTGTCAGAATTGGAATCCAAGTCTCAGATATTCTGCTAAGGGCTTGCTTATATACCTCAGAACTCTAACTGATCCTATACTAAGGTTTGGATGAGCATGTCTGGGCTTGCCCTTGAACAAGTCTGGGCTTGTCCCTGCAGGACTGGTTGGAACTGGATCTGGCCAGTGTGAACAGGATGTACCTGAGCCAGTCTGGGACCACTGACCACTGAGTTATAAGTCAAATCTGGATAGCTCATGGCTTGGCTTCTGGCCAAAGTGCACTAGGCTGAACTAGCTGTTCAGGCTAGGTGCGCTGTTATGACTTACTCCTTTTGAGTGAATCATGTTAATTAAGTAGGCTAATGGCCGAATGGGCGATGCTATTTCTTAATGCTATGCTTTGATTACTTAATAATATATAAAGTCTGGATGGCTTATCGTGCATATACTGTGCCGATCCGATACCGATATATCGGTGGGTTAAAGATAATTAACCTAAATTAAACAATTAACAATCGTCCTTGCTATCAACGGTACGGCTGCTTCCTAATGAAGCAATGTGCCGAACCTTACGTTTAATTTAGTCACTAACTAAAAGTCCGTCACTGAATATGTGCCTTCGCATGGTTAATGTCTGCTATACACAGCCTAGCCTCTGTGGAACAGTCTCTGCACTATACCTTCCTCATAGGTTACGTTAAGCAGTTAAAACCCAGAAGTCACTAAGGATGACCCTGGCTGTATATTCCTGAGTTTAAGTTTTGTCTTCGTGTTTGGAAATCTAACTTTAGTTTAAAGAAGACTTTACCATGGAAGAAAAGTTTCTTTCCGAAAGTTGGCAGAGAAGGGTCAACTTTTCTGCTAACGCTGAGCTTTGTGCTGTTGTCATCTCTGTTGATGCCTAATTTCTAATCTACTTTTTCTGGATTTCCCATTTCGAAACGGGTAGGGGGTTGACTGAGTGCGCAAAGAAGTAATACTCATACCAATACAGTTACGTGATTTGCATCACGGCTGTACGCATTTTTGAACATGTCATGGATCACTTGTTTTAATGATAATCTTAAATTAACTGGATTTTACCAGTTTTTACCTGATGAATGCATTCATTTTGTACATGTATTATACACTTGCTGATCAGCAAAAATGTTACTAGGAATAATTTCAATTTTTCATACTCTTATGATGTTTCAACGGCTTTTTATGGCCTTGATAGTTTTTGGGGAAAACATGTTACCTAAACTAGGGTGTCACACTAAGCTGGGTGCTTTACTAAAGTGGAAAATGCACTAATAGGTTCAATAAATTTTGAAAATTTTTTACTTTTTCACCAATTTTCGCACTTTCTTGTTCCTTAAGATTTTGCACGTCCTTGAGTGATTTTCGAGTATAGTCTTGAATATTCTTGCTGATTGTATGTCTCAGTAGCACTTTAGTTCACTATAGTCTTTCTTGCCGAGTTCAGTTTTTGTTCCTCTTGCTGAGTTCACTATAGTTCAGTTTAGTCATTCTTGCTGCATATCTGCAGTAGTCCTTGTTCCTTTCAGGAATGTCCTTTAATTGTTCTGTTAGCATTTCTTGCTTGTCCTGTTAGCATTTCTTGCTTGTCCAATACGTGATCACGTGTTTTCTTTGTCTGCATGGCCATGCCTCTGGTAAAGTGTCATAATCTGACGTTCGGGGACTAGTGTCCTGTACCAGGTATATCTTGCCACATAAAGTGGTATATCCTGCCACCTCTGTGGATTTACTTGCCGGTAACCCGGTTCAATCACTAGTGTGATGTTTGCCACTATTGTGGTACTTGCCGATTAATCGGTACGCGAACCACATCAGTAAGCCGATCGGTAAACTCCCGATGTGGTTATCTAGAATGACAGAAGGTTATTATATGTTCAGCAGGTGAAATACCTAGGCACGGTAATCTCGCCAGACCTAAGAGATGATAGTGATATTCTAAATCAGCGTAGAAATACCTGTATTAGGGCAAACACGATCCGTAGGTGGTTTTGTGGTTGCAGCCGGGTAGTTGTGGCCACTGCATATACTGCTTTTATGTAACAAATCTATGGCATGCATCTGTGGACAAACGGTTCTACCCAGTGCTTGAACAGCCTCAGAGTGTGCTACAACAACGGCCTACGATTCTTGTTTGGCATGCCCTCCTGGAGCAGTGCCAGTATGTTGTTTGCTACGATGGGTGTCCCTAGTTTTGGGGAAGTCCGCAGACAGAGGGCTTATGCGTTCCTGAGCAGGCTGTACTCCTCGGCAAATTCTATCGTGAGGGCAGTTGTGGACTTAAGTCTCCCTACTGTCAGGAAAACCCTGTCCTCTATGTGGGGATTACTTCAGTGGAGGCCAAGAAAGTGGTTCAAGTGTTTTTATTGTCTGTCGTTGTTGTACTTTAGTATTTTACTGTATATTTTTGTTTTACTTTGTAATGTCAATATGGACCCTTGCTGGTCTGAAATAAATTTAAGTTAAAGTTAATTACTGTTTCTTATAAGGTTACTGCATATGTCATGTATTTCTTACTTAAAGTACTTGTACCTAATTTTCCGACCTGAGTGTTTAACTTATTTTCTAACCAATAACTCGAGTGTCTCTTCTATATTACCTTTTTGTTACTTTTGTTTTTGTTGTTACTGCGCATTTGTCTAATCTTTGGACAGGATTAAGCGCTTTGCTTCTATGATCCTTCCCACGTGTAGGTGTACCTTGTGCACTTCTAGAAAGTGGGCATACTTAAGTGTAACCGTGCACTTGAGCCAAGAGGACGGGCTTTGTCTGTGTTTTTTTTTGTGTGGACAGGATTAAGCGCTTCTGCACTTCTGTGATCCTTCCTTTAATTGTTTACTACGTTTCTTTTAACTTGGGAACTCTAATTTTTACTGCCCGAGATTCTAAGTGTCTAACTTACATTATGTAATCTGTATTCCTAGTAATTTCTAAATGTCATTAGCATTTTATTTGCGTTCTCAGTTTCTCAGAATTTCTGCGACTTATATCTTTCGCGTCGGGATTTGTTTCCCGTCTTATGTCAGTTTATGCTTGTGCTCAATTAGCTTTAGTTTTCAGTTCGGAATAATTTTCCTGTCTTATCTCAGTTTAAGTCTGTGTTCAATTAGCTTTAGTTTTCAGTTTGGAATAATTTTCCTGTCTTATCTCAGTTTATGTCTGTGCTCAATTAGCGTTAGTTTTCAGTTTGGAATAATTTTCCTGTCTTATCTCAGTTTATGTCTATGCTCAATTAGCTTTAGATTTCAGTTTGTAATTATTTTCCTGTCTTTTCTCAGTTTGTCTGTGCTTATCTAGCTTTAGTTTTTAGTTTGGAATAATTTACCTGTCTTATCTCAGTTTATGTCTGTGCTCAATTAGCTTTAGATTTCAGTTTGGAATTATTTTCCTGTCTTTTCTCAGTTTATGTCTGTACTCAATTAGCTTTAGTTTGGAATAATTTTCCTGTCTTTTCTCAGTTTATGTCTGTGCTTATCTAGCTTTAGTTTGGAATAATTTTCCTATCTTATCTCAGTTTATGTCTGTGCTCATTTAGCTTTACTTTTTAGTTTGTATTTATACAAAAATCTCGTTTGTTCCCCTTCCCTTTTCGTTTTGTGGAACTATTTTCCCGGTTTTTAATTCCGCATTTGCGTGTGCATTCTCAGTGTTTATTTCTGGTTCTGCTTGTGCGTCATTTTGTTTTTAGATCGCCTTTTGTGCGTGATTAATCTCTCTCAACTTCCTTATTGGAACGGTTTCTAATTATAATTCCATTTTTAATTTAGAACTTTTTAGTGGTTAATTAGCTTCACGCGGTACTTTCGTGCTCCTATGGCAGTGTTTTTCAACGTTTCTTTTCGTCAGCGTCATTCGTTTAGGGAAAATTCATAAAGGTCAGTGGTACTGAAATTTTCGCTCCGGGAGTAGCAGGTGCGCTCTAGATCTAATCAGCGCGATGCATGGCTGACTAATTTATTTTCCCTAATTTTGCTCAAATTTGTCTTAATTTATGGCACTCGGTATAATTTTCGTCTGTTTCGATTGTAAAGCTCCCCTCGGAATTTTAGTTTTCGTTAAAAATCTGATAATTATTAGTGAAAATTTCCAACTGTACTGATGCTCTAATGGCATGGTTAGGTATGACGCGTCGCGTGACGTCACGAGCCGTGCTCTGATTGTCTGACTTAGTTTCGCACGAAAACTGAACTTCTTGGCCTGTGCCTTTTGATGCGACCCACTTGCTGACCGAGACTTGACGAGGATGGACGCTCCAACCCATTGTAAAGACCCCCATTGTTTAGTGTGCTGAAAGGCGCGATTGGAAAAGGTGGCCATTTTAAAAAGACAGGTGGATGCTTTCTACTTGGAAGTGCTGCGGCGTGTCCTTCTAATTGAGATGGTAAGTCATTATTAAATTTTCCTTAGCTTTTAGCAAAATTTTTGTACATCTTAGCGTGATTGTTGGCCGTTTGGCGATCGTGATTTCTCGTTTCAAAACGTTAACTATGCTAACCGGACTTCTATTGAAAGCCTTACCGTTTTCCTGAATTATTTCTCAGTGCTTCATTAAGATTCATTGTTTAGTTTAACTGCTTTAAAGCTTTTAATTGTTTTGTTTAGCGTAATTTCGCCATTGCGTTCCTTTGTTAATTCGAGAAATTTAGGTCGCCACGTGTTGTGTGCCATTGTTCCAGTGGCTATTAACGTACTGTTTTTCGGTTTTGGAGCCATTCTAGCTTAAAGTTAAACGCTTTTCAAAGTAATTCTAGTGCTTTGAATTTTCCTATTTGAAAATGTCGGCCATATGGCTGTCGGGAAAATATTTCCTTTGTTTGAACGTTAAGCTATGCTTTTCCCGGTTTTTACTAAAACCTTAACGTTAGGCTAACTGAGGTCTGCCGCGTGTCCGCTACCTCGGCTCAATGCTTTAGCGCCATGTTGGAATTTTACTTGCGTCCTAGGTCAGCATCTTGGCTAAGATCTTGCTAGATCTTACAAGATCTTGCAAGATCATGCCTAATTTTGGCAAGATCTTGCTTAACACAAGCAAGATCGTGCCAAGTGTGTCAAGATCTTACCAAGTTTATCAAGATCTTGCCAAGGAGACAAGATCTTGGTTAAAACAATCAAGATCTTATCAAACTTTCTAAGATCTTGGATGGCTGGCCCCACACGCAAGATCTTAACTGACTTGTCAAGATCTTGCTTGTGCATGGGTAAACGTTTTTTTACGTTATTATTATTATTTTATTCACTGTTTGCTAAAAGAAATGCAGGGGAATTCGGCTCCTGCTTGGTGTCTAGCCATCGCCCTCCTCCAAAATGCTTTTTAATAATTTTATAATTTTAGGGGTGCGCTGGGGTGCTGCAAGAAGTTTGGTACTTTCGAACCAGACAATGCTCTCATCAAGAATCCTGCTGTTACAAATATTGCAATATCCTACACGCTACAAAAGACCTATGAATCGCATATACCGACCACCAAATTTCACACAACTTAGGCACATCATGCAGCGCTAGGCATTTGACACAAAGATTTACTGAACAGCATAAAGAAGATAACATACCTATGACTGCGTACAGAATTTTAATCTTTTTTTTGGGGGGGGGGGAGGGGGAGCAAAGACGATTAGTAATTTTCATTTTAGCAAGGTTTCAGCAATATTTATTTTTAAAAACACATTTTAGGAGCACTGAGTAAGTCTTGAGTAAGCAAAATACCTCTCCCACTCAAAAAAAAAAACGAGCCAGTCGAGGGGGCACAAAAATCTTGGAAAACACTATTTACTCGACATTTTCTTCAAAACATTTTGTTGTTGAAGTCATACATTACATTGCGTATTGCAAAAAAAAAAATTGTGCAAAAATAAAGTGTCAGACACCCCGCCCCCGTAAAATATTATTTCTTTACGCCACTACTTGTAATTAACCAGGACGGAAAGCCAAATGGCTCAAGGAGGGTCAAATAAATACGGATGCAAACCTATCTATGTTGCCTTTTGGACTTGTATGTCAGACTACCTGAGTGGAGAATTGAACCCACAACCTTTGAAACCAAAGGCCGAAGTTGTACTGCGGAGCCTTACTAACATGACTTTTTGGCCATGTCAGTATGGCTCAGCGGTAGAACTTCGGCCTTTGGTTTCAATGGTCGTGGGTTCAATTTCCTGCTCAGGCAGTCTGTCATTTAAGTACAAAAGGTAACGTAAATAGGTTTGCTCCGTATTTTTTTTAACTGTTTGTAAAGTTTAAACACTACTCAATGTAAGAGACACTGCATAATTGCCAAAAAAAAAACTGAATCATTATATCACTTGAAAGATAATAAAAGATAATTATAAAAGCTTTAAGGTTTTAAAAGCCCTACATAGAGACACGTGCACAGGTCCCCGAGAGGAAAGGGACATTTTTCTGGGGACGTTTTTTTTGGTGTTCTTACCCTTTTCTGCCCCTCTTTGCACCCCCTTTTAGCCATTTTTGCAACTTTTTTTGGGCACTTTTACACCACGCTCCAGTAAATGTTGGACAGTTTGTAAAGAAAAGGGCACTTTGCCGTAAGGGCAGTCTGACAGGGGAGGGGGTGCCCGCTGCTCCCCTGTGTTCATAATCCAAGCATACATAAATAAATCGGCATTATCATGGTTTTAAAAGTACCAGTTTTAAGACCCTGCGATATTTTAAGGTATTTTGTAGTTAATAAATTATAAGAATGGAATAAATAAGGGAGGAGGAGGGGGAGGGGGGAAGGAGCGCAACCCCCTCGAAAAAAAAAACAGACTGGTCTGGGGACCATAAAAATCCTTGGAAAACTAAATTTACGTTACTTTTTTCAAAACTTTTTTGTTGAAATTCTACAGTACATTACCTAAAGCGTAAATTCCCCCTCCTCCCCGAAAAAATATTTTACGACTTTTTGTAAAAACTTTCTAAAATTGCCAAAAATGGTTTCATTACCACTTCCACTTACATACAATAATTAAACTTTAAGGTCTTCGAAGCCCTACGTAAGTAAATCAACCATTTTCAGAGTCTTAATGTAGAAGTACCAATTTACCAGCTTATGTGAAATATTATTTTACAGCTTTTTTTTATGTTGGTTTCGTTCCTTTTTATTTTTGCTTTCGTTCTCTTTTATTTTGCTTTCGTTCTGTGTTATACTGTGAGCAATACAAAACGGAACGAAGGCAATTTAAAAGGGAACGAAACCAACATAAAAAAGCCGAAAGTATAAGCTACGAGCCTAAAGCCATATTGGATAAAAAGACCCTGAGCATGGAGGAAGGAACATGCCCCGAGGCCCTTGAGCAACGCGATGCGACAGTGAAACGCGATCAGCGATTCGCTGTAGCTGATCACGTGATTATCGCTAAACAGTAAACAGCCCGCATTTCAAATCTGGAAGGGACGAGTGGCTACACACGGTTGGCAAAAATTTACGCACTGATTCGAAAACTGTGCTGCACGGAAGTAAACATCTATTTCACTGTGATTTTCTGAAAAGTGCAACAACGATCGTGGAATTTTGGTAGCTTTGCTGCTATCGTTTAGTGCAAGACCAGAGCATGACAACAAGTAAGCTATCGTCGTTTGTCGGGCCTGCAATCGGACGAACAGCATTTTCAGAGTCAAAACGATCCTACTCCTAGCTTGGATAAGCTGTCATTAGGCTTATTCTCTGAACTGGTCGTTAATTATTGAAGAAATCCTGGCACAAGTCTACTTCACGCATATGGCCCAAATTTTAAGAAAAAGACAAAAAACTTGCCTTAAATTGGCTGGAAAGGCACTACAAACTGATTCCAAGCCGCGGAAACGTGTTAAAACCATGTTTTAACTGATCCCATGTTTTAAACCCAAGGTGTTTGATCCCAAGCCGCGGCAGGCTCGAGGCTGACGCCGCCGCGCAGTGAAGCACCACAAGTGAAACGCCAAACCCCAACCAGTTCATTACAAGTGAAACGCCAAACAGAAGCCGGTACCTATAACCTAACCTACCTAACCGACAATAACAACAAAACCACACGCAACTGACAATAACTACCCGCTTATCTTAACTGTTTACGAAAAAAATATAAGTTTCCCTGCTCCGCAAGGCCCCGCGAGCGAACGCATACACCGTATAAATGTACGGATTGCGGAGCTACAAATTGACCGATTTAAGTCGTTTTAACACATTTCCGCGCTATAAAACAGACTGTTCTTGGATGTATGAAGGTGCTGGAGCCATTTGGAATCAATTTCAGAAGGATATCGGGTATGGGTGTATTCTAGACTTTAGCCGAAATCCTTACACTAGAAGATAAGAGTGCTGATGACTAGAAAAGTGTCCTTTCAAATGTTGTGCTGAACGAAAAAGCTACACGTCAAGTCATCAACGTGCGTGCAGAGTGCAGGCCGTGATGGAGTCAGACATTAGGCCTAACGTACGGTACTTGGGTTGGGCAACTGCTGCGCCTATACTTGTGATGTTTTACTTCAAGAGGAAACGTTTCGTCGTGCGTTTCGTTTAGAAAGTGGAATAAAGTGATTGAAGTGCCAAAACATTTGCTGCAGATTTCACTTGATAGTATGGAGAACATTTTTGTGCAAGAACCAACCGATCTGATGCAAAAATTGTCTTATTTTAAGTACTTTCCGGCCAAATTTCCGCAGATGTTAGAAAAAAAAAAACACTAAATAAATCATGAGTACTGCTGTTATTTTTTTACAGCTAAGATTGAACTTTTTAAACACCCTTTTACCGATTTTAAGGTTGGGCAACTGTATGATTTAAGGTTGGGCTTCTTAAAATAAGAAGCTTACTTTAAGTGTAACAAGTTTACCTAAAAGAAACGGATTAAAAAAACAAAACCTTCACTTTATTTTTGAATTTGGTTTTTTTAGTAGACCACTTTGCTGGGGGGGGGGGGGGTCTGTTGTAGTTCTCGCTCTCTCTGTCTTACACCTTTTTATTGCCCCCCCCCCCCCCAAAAAAAAAATATATATATATATATATTTAACACTTAGGCCTAAAACATTTTGTTTTTTGCTTGATTTTCTGGTCCCAGTGCTTTACTTTGAAGTGGTAAAGCTTAAATTGAATTTCTATTTTTGACAGGTATTGCAATGGTGCAGTATCTTTTGGAATTTTGCGTCTGGGCAATGTAAAAAATTAAAAACTAAAAATTTGCCTATGTTCAGAGTAGAAAATAACAAAAGTGATTTGTATCAATGTAAAGTATACGGTTCTGGCGAAATGGCAACTGCTAATTGAGTGAGATTTGTGAAGGATGGTCATAGTCAACCCAACGTACCTAAAAAAGACATGTAATGAACTGGGGGGAAAAGTCTTAGCTTTGGAAAGAAGGAATTTTATAATGTGAACAGCACGTCGAATCGGTTATTTGCTGGTTTGAAGACACAATCTAGATAGATAAAATAATGTAAAATAATATTTTTACTTTTAATCGCCCTATCAGGTCTCAAAGCTTCAGGACTAATGTTCTTATAGGCCTACTATGTTTTGATGAATAGCAATTTTTTGTATTTGTAGCAATAAGCAAACTACGTAGGGAAAGGACACACGATTTAACATGCAATGGGTTGTCACTCATTTAATAGGAAACATAGCCTACTTATTGTAAGAATACATTTGTGCTTTATGAATGACACAAAACACCTCCTGCACTTGTCTGTAATATACATAAAAATAATGTTTCTCAGGTACTGCCGCATTAAACTTTAAAAAATAAATGTCTCTCGGGCACTGCCCATCAAGAAAAATGGTTCTCATGTTTTGTGTCTTCCCATGAATAAAATTATCCCTCATTGTGCTTTTTATCTGGCATTCAACCCACCCAATACATCTTTGATTTCAAAATTGCATATTTTAGATTAGTTACGTTCTGGCATTGCTTAAAGAGTGAGTTTTTGAGAGACAGATACATCTCCTATGGGCCAGGGAAAATGGCAATTTTTGATTTAGCTGACATTTTTACTGAATGTGCTCTATAGTGTCCTGATCACAACCCAAAAGTCATTTTTTTTTCAAAATTTGGTTTTGTTGCCACATTTCAGCTGTTTTTAGTAAATGGCGCAGAGGGGTTTTCGAATGTCTCAAAAAAATCATTTTAACGGACGGAATTTTCACAAAACTTCAGGCAAGCGCAACACTTTTTCAATAGCCTACATGTGTACTCGGCTACCAATACTAGTACATGTGTCAAATTTTTGGCACACCCTTGAAGTTAGCGCACACATGACGTGAAAAACAAAATTTTTGTTAGCAATTCTACAAGTTTAGTTTTAGTCTGCCAAACTTTTTACCTTTAATTAGGCCTATGTTTCCCCATTATGAAAACATCACTTCAGTACTTGATGTAGCCTGTCCTTGAATTTTTTAGTAAAACCAGTCCAAACTCAATTTTATTTTCAATTATAGCATAGCTGCATTTTGAGGCTAAATGTTTCAAAACTTCAGATGCCTAAAAAATATTATTTGATTTTGTACGACAGTCTTATTTACTATACAGCCCTGTTATCTAATTTTTGGCACTCGTGCACATTTTCATAGAAAAATTATCTATTTATGTTTGGTAAAGTATTCCAAACTGCGAACTGAAAATGGCCCACTTAGTTGGAGTTGGCTGAATTAAAACTGTAGGCTAAACTTGTAGAATCGCTAACAAAAATTTGGTTTTTTATGTCGTGTGTGCGTCAACTTCAGGGGTGTGCCAAGAATTTGTTACATATAGAACATTTGGTAGCCTAGCACGCATATAAGTAGAAAAACGTGGGCCACTTGTCTGAAGTTTTTTGAAAAATCAGTCTGGTAAAATGATTTTTTTGTGACGCTGTTCGAAAACCTCTTCGCAAAATCTACAAAATCTTCGCAAAATCTACCAAAGGGTCTGGTATCCATACTGTAAAATTGTCTGAAGAGCGTGTTTTTAGGTGAAAGTATACAACAAATTACGTGATTTGTCAGATTTTGTCTGATGACTCTAATTTTGTCGGGTATCCTAGATATCGTGATACATTAGATTTTATATGTATGCCGTGTCCCTTGCTAAGAACAGTTGGAATGGGGCAACGAAACAATATTTTGAAAAAAAAATGTTTTGGGTTGTGATCTGGACACGCTTGGTATATATTTCAGCTAAACCCAAAATTGCCGTAGGCTAATAACAGGTGTCTCTCAAAAACTCACTCCGAATACTGTGTAATACTGGTCATTTTTAGTATATTGAAAAAAAAAAAAAGAATAAAACGCATGCCTTATCTTGGAGGCTGATAAACATGTATTTTACTTTGTGCGGCCTTAGTGATAACTATTTTGAAAAGATTAAATAAATACAGATGCAAACCTATTTAGTATTTATGTTGCCTTTTGGACTTGTATGTGAGACTGCCTGAGCGGAGAATCGAACCCACGACCTTTAAAACCAAAGGCCGAGGTCCTACCTCTCAGCCATACTGTTACATGTTAGTATTGTTCAGCGGTAGGACCTCGGCCTTTGGTTTCAAAGGTCGTGGGCTCAATTCCCCGCTCAGGCAGTCGGACATATAAGTCCAAAAGGCAACGTAAATAGACTTGCATCTGTATTTATTTAACTCTTGTTGAGCCTTCGGCTTTCCGCCTTTAATTATATTTTGAAAAGGCATGCAATTGAATATTCTTCATTGCAATGTCTTTTTTAAATAGTGAATTACGAAGGCAATGACATATTGAAACTGCACGGACAGAAAAAAAAATGTAAACACGACAGTTGCAATAAGATCAACAAAAAATTATACAATCCAATGGACCCATTCTTTCGAATTTGTTATTTAACTATAAAAAGGTTACCTAGTATTGGTTGAAAACGGATCAATATCGGAACAGCGCTAGGCTATAAACTACTGTTATCACTAAATAGGCCTATTATAAAGTCCTTGCCCAGAAAAAAATGTTTTATGTTGTTTTATTTCCTTTTTAGTTTGCTTTTTTTTTGTTTTCCATATTGCTTTCCTTAGATTTTTTTTTGCTTTCGTTCTTTTTCGTATCGCGTTATTGTGCAAAGGAAACCAAAGTAAAATGAAAATGACAAAAAAGGAAATAAAACAAATTAATATTGGACCTTTTTTGTGAGAGCAAAAAAAAGAAGCAACGAAGCCAATATGATGTTCTTGTCAGGATATTTGAATTTATCAGTGGTGGCAAGACAGAGGCAAGATCTTGCCAAGACGAGGCAAGATCTTGTCAAGACCGATGCAAGATTTTGCCAAGACGAAGTGGCTCGAGCGTCGTTGGCGCCGAATTCGGCTGACCAAACTCTCCACAAACTAGTGAATTGGATGCTTGGAAATTTAGGCTCCAAACAAATCCTAAGGTGCCTTACATGTCTAGCATTCCTCGGGGTCCGCGCAGAAGGCAAGTTTGAGCCGTTTCCTAAGTAAAAAAACTCAAGCTTGAGAAAATATCGTTAGCATAGCTCGAACTCGCAGCCACCCATCGCCACGTTCTCTGGAAGAGTGACGTTTTTCTACCGCCGCAAATTGAGCCAAATGGGGCAAAGATAAAGGACATGTAAGTTAACTTAATTGTACTTGAATTTCGTTTAGGCCATTTATTTGAAAGCTTACATATAACTAAAACTTAATTATCGCGATCGGGGTAGTTTTTACAGGTGAAATATTTTTTAGCGATGAAATTTTATCGTAAAATTTACAACTGTGATTGAGGTCAAGAAATTCATGTATGTACTGATCTGTATTGTGGTTGTTGGACAAATTTTTAATTTGACTTTAATAATCGGTTAGATTTCTTGCTGTAAATTTGATGACTTTTCATAAAAATAGTTTTTCTTTTATGTTAGCCTAATTCTCCAACAGAAAACATGGCCACTTTTGCGGATTTGATTACAAATACCCGAAATAAGGATTTGAAAAATGCATGCCATATTTTTGGCTTAGGAAAAAGTGATTCGAAGTAATTCAGTACAACTTTTGCGAGATGCAGTAGAACGAAAGAAGGTTTTACTTTCTGATCTTGAAGATGCATTCGCCGTGGCTATCGAGCGTCGAGAGCAAATGTTATTTGATAAAGAATTAGCAGCTCTTAAAGTTCAAGAAATTCGTCAAAAGGATGAGGAACTTAGAATTAAGGATTTAGAGGCTGAGAATGATAAAGTAAAGTTGGCACAACTAGATGCACAATGTGAACACGAACGATCTGAAAGAGCAACTGATCATTAACACGAACTCAAATTAAAAAGCAAAAAAAAAAAGAATACATTGAAGCCAAAAATTCTGACGCTTTAAATACTTCAATGACATCCAACCACGACGATCCAGTGATAAAGCCTGGTAAAGTGAGTGAAGCAGTAAATAAAGAAAGAAATCACAAGGTAAAGGGTAAATGAAGCAAGC